>JZLH01S0147215.1:40621-52354 GCA_001188425.1 Eucidaris tribuloides | reverse complement strand
TCGCCGTCACCCAGCATAGCCTGGTGGTTGTACCGCTGACCGGATATCAGTAAGTTTCAGGTTCGAATCATGTTGGGTCACTCTTTTTCTGGGTCATTAAAAATATCAGATCAAGCATTTGATCTTATCTATCATTAATTTGATAATACAGAGATGAACAGCAAATTTATTCTGCATAAAAAAGAAAAAAGAAATAAATCTCAATATTTATATTCATTTACAACCACATTCATATTCTATGTCGTCATTGAACACCACTCAAAAATTTTTGCTGGTTGTTGATCATACTATATATTTTCCGTGTTTGCAAGATCTTGTGTAAACACGCCCATCTTTATTGAACTATTTCCTGATAAAACGTTTAATTTATTTGAAAAATTGTAGTTACTACAATATCCAACGACTATTGTCCTCCATTTGAATAATCCATCACGTAGGTGTCATTTATTTAGAAATGATCTTTATGACCTGCTCCAACTAAATAAGATACCGTTCCGTCTCATGTAGAGCGTCTTCAACATTTTGACCCAATACAAAATTCAGTTTCCTGTTACTGGTCACGAGTTGGAGAACTGATCTTGGATCAAGTTTAATTTTTCCATCAATCATTACTGATTTTGATGTAATGACTTGGCTGAACCCGGAAAAGAGGGTGCTATCACCTGATTACATATTTGGCACAATTTACTTATTACGGTGACTATCATAAAATTTCACTTATTAAAATCATATTTCTGTAAACATAACAAATGACTAAAAATGGGCCCTGTGGTAATATACTTGTTCAGAATTCTGACATCATTATAGGTATGATGATATTAAATTGGTGTTTAACTCAATTTTAGACGTAATACTCACACATGCCCATGGTAACAATTTCTGAGGTACTCCCATTTGTATTACCAGCAATTACCCGTATATTGCGGTTCCTGAATTTTGACGGGATTGTTGTTTTGTTCATTGTTATTATGCATGTACGCACGTATGTGTGTGTGTGTGTGTGTGTGTGTGTGTGTGTGTGTGTGTGTGTGTGTGTGTGTTGTGACAGGTGTACGTATGCGTACGGGTGAGAGGCAGTAAGATATATTATGGTGTTTGTCGAGATGATGTGCGAGCATGTTTCGGTATGTGTGTGTAGACGGGAGAGGTATTTTCGCGATGTGGACGGCGATGTGACGTGAGATTTGATAAACCATGACACTGTATGTTACGACGATGTATTGGTAGTTGAAAATAGATTTGAATTTTAGACTTTTGTTGCTTGGAGGTAGAAAAGGGGGCATTTTTGTGATATCTTTTGTGACGTGCAGGTGTTTAAGTGTTTTCGCCCTCCTGCTGTGGAGCTTTTGCTATTTTCCTCATAAAATGATTTGATTTGGCAATATATTGGTTTGTATTTTTGTATGTGTTATCTGGGAAACATGTAAGTTATTATTTCTTATAGGACCTTTGTTTAATATCAAAACAGTCTTTGGGGCCACGGTAATTTCATATGAGAGAACTTTCACTCGTACGTCAAAGCTACCGGTATGGTGGTAGGGGGCATGCGCGCCCTAAATCGGATGGGGAAATGGGCTGGGCTGAATGTTGATGGGGTGTATTTGCCTACCCCAGCCCCCCTCCCCCATTCATCAACTCATGGCTCACCACTCTATGAATTGATTTGATAACCTGTAAAATCCGTAATTGTTTATGTAAAAATTATTGTCATCTTTCTCAATGCCGATATGCAATTCACATACCAGTCGCACTTTGTCTCAACGAAATCAAGTCTTTGAAAGATTCGTTTGCATAAAGTGCACGTAATTTATTTTAAAGAGCGCCGTCAATTAGAAGATATAACATCAAATTTAACAAAGAGTAGATATCCTTCAATTTAAGTTTAATAGATTTTTCTTTAATTTTGCTGATTAGTATACAAGGCCTCTCTGAAAAACAGCCTTCCTGGCTGATTAAGTGTTTTTATCTCGTGTTTACATAAACTAAAACAAACAAATAATGGTGCAGTCATATTAATGGAGCAGAAGTGGGGGGGGGGGGGGTCTGCAGTCCCAGCTTCCAGTTGCCTGCAATAGACACACGATCAAAGTTCAGCGTTAGACGTGTAACTTTGACCTTTTGTCAATTGTCCACTACCTAGCAGCACCGTTGATCCATTCTTCGGATGCGGGTGGGGGGGGGGTAAAGTGAGAAACATGTCAAAATTGCAATCTTAATTTTTCCGCGCGAAAAGTGCCGCAAGAGGTCTTAACCTTCGGCCCCTTTTGGAGCTGCTGAGAATTAACAATAGTTGGGGTTTACCTGTTCAAGTAATGAAAGCGCTTCGTCAGTTGTTGGGTTACTCGGTACATTTTCACAGGAGCACTCGTTACCATTGCAGTTTTCAAGAAGTAGTACGTTTCCTGGGAAGGAATGAAAAGCAAACAATGCATCATAATGTTACCAATGCAGACAGATCATCGACAGCCAAGTTGTATATTGGCATGTAAACGGATATCTTATACGTCGATATTATTGCTTGCTACAGGAAATGTACAACAGCTGAGATTACTTCAGAATAATTTAGAAATTACAATTTGTAATTTAAAGGGTGTGATTTTAACTCATAAGGTATCGCTGGCGCGATTTGCACCATAAATAGTAGGGCCTACCCTTTTCATTGTTGCTACAAGACTAAAACATATTCCTATATTGGTCACATCGAGAAGAGTGCAATAATCTACGTTTGAAATAGCATGAAAAACGTGACAAAGACTGCGTAAATTTGTAAATTTAAGCTTTCTTCATTCCAAGCGATTCCTTCTAGTTCGAAGTGGGTCATAAAATATATACAGCATATTATCTAAAACAAATACGAAACACCATATTTGTAGCTACCATACAGCGTGTATCAAAAAAAAAATAGGAAAGCACTCAGAAAAAAATTTATTACGCAAATATTCATCATTCTAAGATTATTTTTTGAATATAATATTTTACCTTGGCCCTAAGCTATCTGATGACACTATTGATATTGAAGAAGTACTTGCAGCGGCAATGAGTGACGCAACAGGCTACATATTTGTCCATAGGCGGGCCAAAATGCATTTGCCGCACAGAATTTCGTGTTCTTATAGTCAAGGTTTAATGCCTCAGCAGACCGGTGCTCGGCAGAAGGCTCTCACCTGATGTGCAACAAGGATTGAATCCTCAGCAGCTCAGCAGAGATATTAATTATCTATTATTGTGGACAAAAAGACAAAAAGGAAGCAATCATTCAGAACGTATTCCTCGCCTAAAAAAGGAGAAAAGTATGTTTGCAAGATGAACTGTGACTGAAGAAAATGGACATTTGTTGTTTTTTGAAGGGGTAAAGGGTGGGTTGTATCTGAATCACTGCTTCATTTTGGCACATTCTAATCCCAGCAATGCTCAGAGAAAGTTTTTATCAATTCTGTGACAAAAGACGAAAATAAAACAATAATCACATACAATTACCAACACCAAACCCCTGAAAAAGAAGAAAATTCATTTTTTTTGGGTTATTCACAGTTCCATCTTGCAAATTGACATCTCGTTCTTTTTATGGGGGTATATCTCAATTAGTGCTTCTTTTGTCTTTTTTTTTGTCACAAACATAATTAGTTCTTCTCCCCTGAGGCTGCTGAGGATTCAATACCTGAGCACATCAGTTGTGAGAGCTTCTGGCAGCAACCGGTCTGTGAGGCATTAAACATTGATATAAGAACAAACTTCCTGTGCGCAATTATGCATTTTGCTGCCGGATTGCACAAAAGCGGGTTTGTGCTCACTCATCCGTGAAATACTTTCATACCAAGTAGTGTCTCAGAATAGCTTAGATCCCATGTAAAATATTCATATAAAAAAATAATCTCAAATCTACGAAAACAATTTTCAATAATTTTTTTTCTAAGTGTCTACTTTTTTTTGAATACACGCTGTATATCAGTTTCCGTGTATACACTTACTAATTTTTCTCATTTCCGGATAGACTGGCTTAATTCTAATCAGAGAAAATGATAAAACATCGACTACTTCACACGATAACATCTTGAATTGGTGAAATGGAAAATGGGTACACCTTCCTTTTAATGAGACATACGGTTACATTATTATGACTTTTGAATAATAGATCTACGCAGTAGCGCACCGAAAGTATCGTCGCACGCGTGTGCCAAAGGCCGCTCACGATTGTTCAAAACGCGACCGAAATGCCAAATCCATCATAGCAAATATGCGTACGCTTGCGTTTATTGAAACGAAATTCGTTTCTTGATCGCGTTTGCAGCGCGTTTCGGCAACGTGATGATACTTTCGGTCGCCACTGAGTGATTACAACCACGATGAAGACGGTTCTCTTTTTGTAGTAAATAAACAATTTAATTCTGAAGCTATAAAGTGTACGGAAAGGTTTTAAACACAGAAGTAATAACATTACGTTTACAGTGGTATGTTGAAGACAAGACGTCATTACGGCAAATCCGACGGTACGCCCCATACAGAACGCGCAGAATATGACTCGAATTGCTTGACTTCGTAACCATCGACACACATGAATCTTCTCTCGGAACAGGGAATCTCTGGTTAGATTATTCGCACACACGCTCAAATCGAGAATATTACTCGTCAGCCCCAGCCTCGATCATCAGCACTCGGCTTGTTTGGTGTCAGCGGCAGGATGCTTCCATAACGATCACTCGCTTCCGTTGGCGGATGAAACTATCCACGTGGTATCCGCGCAGATGTTGGACTTTCGTTGAGCTTGAGTTGGGGGGGGGGGATGTCACACTAGTCAACTCTGATGGTGATTGGGCTGTTTGTGCACTCGATGTAAGTCTCGATGTGAATATTTTAATGTTGTAGCAGTAACACGAACTCCTGAAGTCGATTTAGTGAAAAATTAACAAAATAGAACGTTGAGTATACTTATATCAATTCACCTTCATTTTCATTGAAGTATACAATGATAGCACTCCTCGGTAGTAATCAGTAGGCGACTTTTCCTGCAAACGCGACGGAGAGGCCGAGAGACAGCGGAATCAACCAACTGTGAGGTGCCGCCGCACCGCGCGCCGTTCCGAATTTTCTTGACAGTTTCGTTTGGCTTGGACGGAGACGTACGGGAGCGGCATGTGACGTCAGTGACATGTTGGCCAAGTGGTGTACGTAGGCCTACCATTTGCAACATGTTTAATCTTCCATTGAGTACGAGTTCCAGCTTAAGTTTGCGCGACGTTTTGGACTGAAGAAACGATCGTACTTATTACGCACCAAGCAACCTTGAGCTTTCAACATTATTAGAATTCGTAGGCTTTGATCTAGGACATTCTTTAACTGATGGTGAATTAAAATAAATACGAACTTGCCTGTCACTTTCTATAAATTGTCTTGAAATGTGGACTTGTCTAAGGTCAGGCTGATGGTACTTCTTCAAATCTACTTCTATTATTTATGTTGTATTACCAGCGAGTTGTCCTCTTCCACCCTTCGCCTGGTATACCACGGAGCCTAGTGGTATAACGCAGGAGTTGTATACTCCCTGGTATATACAAAGAATAACACGAACAAAGTGAAGAATCAGCGACAACAGTCTAATGTTTTCGACTCATCCAATTGCGTCCCAGAAAACACGTGTACCTACGTGTGTGTGAATGTTTACTTAAGAAGCTTAACCGGCAGCGTCTTGAACAAAGAGCGCTGATTGGCTGGCTGCATTGATCCTTCGGGCATGCGGACCGAGAACGCTATTTTGCCAGAGGAGGCGGTTCTCGGTTTTGGCTGCGACGGGTTTTTTCGAGGCCCCGCAATGCGCCCATCGATTTCCGGCTTAGATTACCTCCTATTCTTCTGCCCGTGTGTTTGCGAAAAGTCCTAGTGCGTAACAGCCGGCCGGGGGGGGGGGTCAGACTTCGCCCCTGAAAAAAAAAATTAGAGGAAATCCACAAACAGCGGGAAAATTAAAGAAAGACTTATCGGGAGGTTTTTTTTTTTTTTGCTTTGCCCGCCTGATAAACAGGCACCGCTGTTAGTCGCTGGTACCAATAAGCCAATTCAAGAGTCTAGTAGCTGGCACAACATATCAATTTCTAAGCGACCTTTTACTTTTTCATGGTCTAACTTTTGGCAACAATCAATGTAAACTGGCACTAAAACCGTCGTTTTTTGCACATTTTTTGCCATGGGTAGCAATCTACAAGCTTTCAACTATTGACGCCGAGATTTATATTAATGCAAAGGTTTCTCTATTAGGTTAGATCAAAATATGTGCGCCGAGTCAATGTTATGACCCGCGCAATTGACTTCTAAGACTTCCTTTGGGTAAAAAAAAAATTCGTGGAAGATCCCATTTTTCTCACGAATTTTTCCTGACTTTGCCGCTCCATTTCCGTACAGATGCTCTAATATCAGAGAAATGAGTAATAACAACGACTACTCACAGATAGACATTTTACTATTGGTGAAATTGGAATGGGTAACGACTTTCCTTTTAATGAGACATACGGTTACATTATTTAGTATTTTGAATAATAGAATTAGACTACAAACCCGGTTGAAGAGGTTTCATTATGCA
Source organism: Eucidaris tribuloides (assembly GCA_001188425.1). Lineage (NCBI taxonomy): Eukaryota > Metazoa > Echinodermata > Echinoidea > Cidaroida > Cidaridae > Eucidaris > Eucidaris tribuloides. Next base: position 45,783 of record JZLH01S0147215.1, on the reverse strand, counting down.
ATACATCAAGACGATTTCTTCATGAACTAACACAATACGGAAAAAAATTTAAACACGGATATCAATATTACGTTTTACACGGTATTTTGTGACAAGACGTCATTTACGGCCATCCGACGGTACGCCAGTACAGGCACCGCAGAATATGATCCGAATGTTGACTGTAACATCCACACAACAAGACCTCCTCGAACACGGGAATTCTGGTTAGATTACTTCCACACACGCTAGATCGAGAATATAGTCCGTCTGCCTCCAGCTCGATCTCAGCACTGGCTTGTTCTTTGGTGTCAGCGGCAGGATGCCTTTCACGAAACGATCACCGACTTTCCGTTGGCGATGAACTGATCCACGTCGTGCTCTGGGCCAGAGTTGGATTCGTTGATGTTGACCTGATGAAGTCGGTTTCACAGCTATGGCAAACCTCGATGGTGAGTGAGGTAGCACACTCGATGTAAGTCCCCGGATGTGTATTTAACGTTGTAGCAGTAACGCCGAAACGTCCTGAAGGTCGATTTAGTGAAAATTAACAAAGTGAGACGTTGATAATAATATATGTCATTCAAGTTTATTTCTCATGAAGTATCACCAATGACACAGCTCCTGGTACTAACAGTTGGCGTAACAGCCGGCGTGGAGGGGGGGGGGGGCAGACTTCCCCCTGGAAAAAATTCAGAAGGGAATCGACCAAACACCGGGACAATAAAGAAAGACCTATCGGGATTTTTTTTTTGGCTCTGCCCCTCGATAACAGGCACCTTTACGGCCGCTGGTAAATAAGCAATTCAAAGTTAGTAGATGGCACAGACATATCAATTTCTAAGCGATTTTTACTTTCTTCATGGTTCTACACTTTCGCACACAATGGTACATCTGGCACTACAATAACGTCGTTTTTGGGCACATTTTCTTGACATTGTAGCAAATCTACACGCTTTCAACTAATTAACGTGCGAGATTTATGATAATCAAAGGTTTTCTCTTAAGTTTAGATCAAACATATGTGACGAAGTCATGTTATGACCCGCGGAATGATTCTAAAGATTCGCTCTTTGGTACAAAAATTCGTGGAAGATCCTTTTTTCTCGAATTTTTCTGACTTTGCCCGCTTCATAAAAACCTGAAAGTGTGCCGATCTATAAATATATTGACGCTAAGGTGTGTTTACGAGGGAAGTCTGAGGATCTAAAATGTAAAAATCAAATTTTAGGTGGCTAGGAGAAGGCCGCGAAACTTGCAAAAACAAACAAAAACAAATTTTCTCTCAGTCCCAGCTGCACGCATTCTTTTGTTATTATGCGTTCGAGTGTGAATGTGACAATGATGACAAGCTTCCTCCTATACACAGGACGGTGTGAGAGCAGTGGCGCATGACCTGTGCGGTACCTCGGATTTCTCTGCGCAAAAGAGGAGCGCTTCTGTTCATATGCTTACCATAAACATCTCTGAAGATCCGTCGTCCTTCCATGAGTATCTGAGAGCAACCATTTAAGGTGGCGACATGCATTTTTAATTGCTTTTGATACATTCTCGTTGAACACACTCTCTTCAACCTGCACATTCCTGAAGATGCAGTCTCATGTATGAATACATTTATCCGGCATACTTTGTACTATTAACTGATCCCATTTGTTAAATTCTTTCTACACAAGCTTCGATAATGACGTTTTTTTATGCGCAAACCTGCGCAGCTGCCTGTAATGACGAACTGGGCGTATTAATTTAACTTCAAATACTCTACGTAAGATAAGTACTAAGTTTCCTGCAATAATTCCGGATACGTATTCATGACACTTCAAACTTGAATCAACTCGAGATAATTAACAACATACAAGCTGTTGAGAAAGTTAGTGGAAATTATTATCTGAGGAGTGGACTGGCATAGTAATATTTTTTTCCAGAGGAGCGAAGCCCCGAGAAATATATTACTGCCAGTTTCCAAAATTTTCCGAAAGATAGATAATTTACAAAACTTCTCGAACTTAATGGCTTGGTATATTCTTTTATATCCCTGCCGATTAAATCCAATTTAACAATAATGTTTCATGCAGAACTCCAGAAGTAAGAGACGTTTAGCGACACAATTAAATCGTAGATTACGCGCGTCTGCTTCCGAAACGGAGAGAAACAGTCACATTGTACGCAACTGACAAATTTGCATATGCAATAATGTACACAGCCCGCACACGTGTCGCGGGGCAGGCCCAGTAAGCCGCAGCAGGTACGCGATGCGAGTTAAATCTGTTAATTTCGCGCATTTCAATTTACGATCATAAAATCGCGCTATTAATTAGAAGGGTTAACGTGAAATCTTCATCACAGACACCAAGGGAATGTTGAAATACACATAAAATCATAAATAACAAAGAAGATAGCGCTACTAAAATTGTTATTTGAGTGTCGCGGCGTATCGACACCGCATTTTGATTGTAATGAAGCGATGGCGCGCAGTAGGCGCGGTGCTGCCAGACAAAAATAGTGAAAATATTACGGAGCTTTGGCGAGGATTTTTGATTTCTTAGTGAATTATTTTTGACTCGTATGAGCATCAATCAATCATTGCGTTTCGAAAATGTCATTGAATATTGATAGAGGTTTATTAACTATTAATACTACTACAGCATTACATAACACAGCTATTTCATGAATACACCTTAACAGTTATATACTTTGTGTAATAACTATGTGTCCATATGTTTGCATGTAGCATAGCTACTAGGTGTTGAAAAAAAGATTGGTATAATTTTAGTATGTTAATAACACAAAGCTATACACCAGATTACTACTTGAAGTTGAATAGTGACATTTTTTGGTGGAAGTGGTTTGAATAAGATATCAATATTCAGTTTTATGTAACTTCATGCTTATTTAAAAAAAGTAGGGTTGCAGATTTTGGCTCAATATCCAGTCCCCTGTACAAAATTTGAAACTGTACAGAAATCAACATGGTGTTGGTCGGTGAAGAGTGTGTGTTCCTTCCGGCAGCACTAGTAGAAATAGACAAATGACTGGCCAGAGAGCTGCACATTGAAACTTTGGTATGTGCAGTCTCTCATAGACTACCGTCCAGGTAGATAAATGCTTTATTTAATATTCATAAGTAGCCTGGCGACTGCAGACTCTATTAGCTATGCCACAGCCATTGTCCTTTTTCTATTGTGTGGGGAACAACCACACTCTCCCACACACCATTAGATTTCTGTACAGTTTAATTTTTGGGCAGGGACTGGATTTGAGGCAAACTCTTGAACGCTTAACTTTTTAAATAAGTATGAATTATCATAAACACTGACTTATTGATATCTTATTCAAACCCGCTCCACCATAATGTTCACTAGTTCACTGCAAGCTATACTCAATACAGTCCTAATCTGGTGTATAAGTTTTGTGCTTGAATACCAAAATTGAAAATCTTATTTTTAACACCTAGTATATGCATGTATACATGTGAATACATATATTTTGATTTTTTGATTTTGACTTGATTCTCAAAATCTAGGTTACATAAAAAAGTATTGAGGTCCCGGTTTCTATGGCCAAGTGTGATGGTTATCGATGACGTTATGAATTTGATTAATCATATGGCAATTACGTCATGACGGCAACTGTACGTCAGGTAGGTATTGCGTTTCTTTATATGACAATACATTTTCATAGGTCGGCATGGTCTGCATATATCACCTGTATTTTTAGACAAGTTCGAATCGACTCATCAATGTTGTAGGTCTTGGGGTCATAGTTTCTGGAAGTAAGTCATAGAAACAGCAAGCTAGAGCTTGAACAATATGGCCTCATAACATTGAAGAGGTTCTAAGATGCTGTAGAGGAACTTGAGCAGTGGGATAACACCACATCTAACATTAATCCAGAAGTTCTTGCTATTTTGCTGTAATTACCATATCATTCTCATTGGCTAGTACACGGGGGGCCTGTGCCTTTATGTTAGAGCTCCTGGAATAAATGTACCGACTGCAGGTGTCCCTTTGAATTGTCGGGGAAGCGGAGCGGAAGAGCATCAGCGCCTCACCAGGCTAGGTGAGCTGGGATTTGTGATGGAGATCACAAGTACTTTCTTACGGCTCTTTTGTTTTTTGGTATTACTAATTGTTATTATTGATGGGTATTCTCGGATCTCTGTAGTTGACGGACACGACAGCAAGAAGGTCAGCTCTTAAAAACTTCACGAAAGATTAACCTACAGGTTCCCGATAGTTTGTCTGTAACAACGCACAAGTCCACGGTAATCCGATTGAATTTCCAGCAGAAAGGTAGCAGCCTCCAAAAAAAAAATGTATCTCGCTTGTACTCACTCTAGGACAAACTCCTCAGACGCGCAACATTAAGCACGATATGTCTGGATAGTCCATGGTTGGGCGGAGAACTGTGGTCGGTCGGCGACTAAGAAAGTGTCGGAAAAGGAATTGCAAAATAGCATCCAGGAAATTAAAATCAAGTATTCAGTGATAGTTTTAGATCAATCATCAATTGATGGACTGCGTGACAGGTTAATTGAGTAATGAACCAGGAACTGTATAGTAATAAGCCAAAGTGCGGGCTAGTAAAGGAACACTGGGCTGGACGTTTGACTTGTCTTCAAGGTTTGGTAAATTGGGATCGTGTTTGTGGGGCAAAAGCTTTTACATTCTTTTTATTTTTATTTTGTTTTTGGTTTCAATGTTCTCTTGTAGCCAAGCGATAATATAAGCAGCTTGAACGACAATTGCAAAAAGTCAATGAAATGACGAACATCTTTCCACAGTATGATTATAGCACTGCCTGATTATGATAATCAAATTCATATGTCATCGAGTTAAACGAGCTTCAACACGCCACTCACACCTACTACGTTTTGGTGGTCGCAGGATATGGACGACATCTCACAATTGGTAGGTAATACAGGGGAATTTGTGTTTAAGTGTGTTATCCATGCATCAGATGAATCTTTTTCGATTCAAGAGTAATAATGTAACCATCACTAAAAATCTCCATTGGCAGTATAGACTCTGGACTAGGAGTGGGCACACTCGATTGTAAAACTAACTTGAAGCTGTGGGTTGACTTCTTTGTCTAGAAAATGAAGCAAGTGGTAAATAACAAGGTTGTCTTATGGCTGACGCAAAAACTGAGTATTCCCGAACTAGTATTCAATTTAATAAGGTAAG
>JZLH01S0147215.1:23136-40596 GCA_001188425.1 Eucidaris tribuloides | reverse complement strand
ATCCCATGTAAAATATTCATATCAAAAAATAATCTCAAAATCACGAAAACAATTTTCAATAATTTTTTTTCTAAGTGTCTACTTTTTTTTGATACACGCTGTATATCAGTTCCGGTATACACTTACTAATTTTCTCATTTCCGGATAGATGCTTAATTCAATCAGAGAAATGATAAAACATCGACTACTTCACAGATAGACATTTGATATTGGTGAAATTGGAAAATGGGTACACCTTCCTTTTAATGAGACATACGGTTACATTATTTATGACTTTTGAATAATAGAATTACAGTAGCGACCGAAAGTATCGTCACGTTCCAAACGCGCTCACGATGTTCAAACGCGACGAAATGCAAATCCATCATAGCAAATGCGTACCTTGCGTTTATTGAAACGAAATTCGTTTCTTGGATCGCGTTTGCACGCGTTTGGAACGTGATGATACTTTCGGTCGCCACTGTGGATTACAACCCGATGAAGACGGTTTCTTTTTGTAGTAAATAAACAATTTAATTCATGAACTAAAAGTGTACGGAAAGGTTTTAAACACAGAATATCAACATTACGTTTACATGGTATTTGAAGACAAGACGTCATTACGGCATCCGACGGTACGCCCAATACAGGAACCGCAGAATATGATCGAATTGTTGACTGTAACATCACACACATGAATCTTCTCTCGGAACAGGGAATTCTGGTTAGATTATTCCACACCACGCTCAAATCGAGAATATTACTCGTAGCCCCAGCCTCGATCTCAGCACTGGCTTGTTTTGGTGTCAGCGGCAGGATGCTTTCCATCAAACGATCACCGCTTCCGTTGGCGGATGAACTGATCCACGTGGTGATCTGCCAGATGTTGGATTCGTTGATGCTTGAGTCGGATGTCACACCTATGTCAAACTTGATGGTGAGTGGGCTGTTTGTGCACTCGATGTAAGTCTCGGATGTGATATTTAATGTTGTAGCAGTAACCCGAACTCCTGAAGGTCGATTTAGTGAAAATTAACAAAAGTAGACGTTGATATACTTATATCATTCACCTTCATTTCTCATGAAGTATCACAATGATACACTCCTGGTAGTAATCAGTAGGGACTTTTCGCAAACCGACGGAACCGAGGGCCGATGAGAACGCGGAATCAACCAATGTGACGGTCCCCCAGCCGCGCGCGCGTCCGATTTCTTGACAGTTTCGCTGCTTGGACGAGAGACGGGAGCGCATGTGACGTCAGACTGACATGTTGGCCAGTGGTGTACGTAGCCTACCATTTGCAACATGTTTAATCTTCATTGAGTACGAGTTACAGCTTAAGTTTGCGACGTTTTGATGAAGAAACGATCGTATCTTATACGGCACCAAGCAACCTTGACTTTCAACATTATTGAATCCTACTGCTTGATCTAGACATCTTTAACGATGGTGAATCTAAAATTAAATACGAACTTGCCTGTCACATTTCTATAAATTGCTCTTGAAAATAGTGACTTGTCTAAGGTCAGCTGATGGTACTTCAAATCTACTTCTATTGATTTATTTGTATTACCAGCGAGTTTCTCTCTTCCACCCTTCCTGGTATAACCACGGAGCCTAGTGGTATAACCAGGGAGTTGTATACTCCCTGGTATAACAAAGAATAACAAGACACAAAGTGAAGAAATCACGACAAAACAGCTAATGTTCGACTCCATCCATTGCGTCCAGAAAAACACGTGTACCTACGTGTGTGTGAATGTTTACTTTAAGAGCTTAACCGGCCAGCGTCTTCGAACAAAGAGCGCTGATTGGCTGGCTGCATTGATCTTCGGGCATGCGGACCGAACGCTATTTTGCCAGAGGACGGTTCTCGTTTTGGCTGCGACGGGGGTTTTTTCGAGGACACGCATGCGCACATCGATTTCCGGCTTAGATTACCGTCCTATTCTTCTCCCGTCGTGTTTGCGAAAAGTCTCTAGTGGCGTAACAGCCGGCCGGGGGGGGGGGGCAGACTTCCCCCTGAAAAAAATTCAGAGGGGAAATCCACCAAACACCGGGAAAATTAAAGGAAAGACTTATCGGGAGGTTTTTTTTTTTGGCTTTGCCCCCTGATAACAGGCACCTGTTACGTCGCTGGTACCAATAAGCCAATTCAAAGTTAGTAGATGGCACAACATATCAATTTCTAAGCGACCTTTTACTTTTTTCATGGTCTACACTTTTGCAACACAATGGTAAACTGGCACTAAAACCGTCGTTTTTGGCACATTTTTTGCCATTGTAGCAAATCTACAAGCTTTCAACTATTGACGCGAGATTTATGATAATCAAAGGTTTCTCTATTAGGTTAGATCAAAATATGTGACCGAAGTCAATGTTATGACCCGCGGAATTGATTCTAAAGACTTCCTTTTGGGTAAAAAAAATTCGTGGAAGATCCCATTTTTTCACAATTTTTCTGACTTTGCCGCTCCATTTCCGGACAGATGCTTAATTCAATCAGAGAAATAATAAAACAACGACTACTTCACAGATAGACATTCTAATATTGGTGAAATTGGAATGGGTACACTTTCCTTTTAATGAGACATACGGTTACATTATTTATACTTTTGAATAATAGAATTAGACTACAACCCGTTGAAGATGGTTTCATTATGCAATACATCAAGACGATTTCTTTCATGAACTAAACACATACGGAAAAAATTTAAACACGGGATATCAATATTACGTTTACACGGTATTTGATGACAAGACGTCATTACGGCATCCGACGGTACGCCCAGTACAGGAACCGCAGAATATGATCGAATTGTTGACTGTAACATCACACACAAGAATCTTCTCTCGGAACAGGGAATTCTGGTTAGATTATTCCACACCACGCTTAGATCGAGAATATTAGTCGTTGCCCCAGCCTCGATCTCAGCACTGGCTTGTTTTGGTGTCAGCGGCAGGATGCTTTCCACCAAACGATCACCGCTTCCGTTGGCGGATGAACTGATCCACGTAGTGATCTGCCAGACGTTGGATTCGTTGATGCTTGACCCTGATGAGTCGGTTTTCACAGCTATGTCAAACTCGATGGTGAGTGAGGTTGCACACTCGATGTAAGTCCCGGATGTGATATTTAACGTTGTAGCAGTAACCCGAACTCCTGAAGGTCGATTTAGTGAAAATTAACAAAAGTAGACGTTGATATATTTATGTCATTCACCTTTATTTCTCATGAAGTATCACAATGACACACTCCTGGTACTAATCAGTGGCGTAACAGCCGGCGTGGAGGGGGGGGGGGCAGACTTCCCCCTGAAAAAATTCAGAGGGGAAATCCACCAAACACCGGGAAAAATTAAAGGAAAGACCTATCGGGATTTTTTTTTTTGGCTCTGCCCCCTGATAACAGGCACCTGTTACGCCGCTGGTACCAATAAGCCAATTCAAAGTTAGTAGATGGCACAACATATCAATTTCTAAGCGATCTTTTACTTTCTTCATGGTCTACACTTTCGCAACACAATGGTAAACTGGCACTAAAACCGTCGTTTTTGGCACATTTTTTGACATTGTAGCAAATCTACAAGCTTTCAACTATTAACGCGAGATTTATGATAATCAAAGGTTTCTCTTTAAGGTTAGATCAAAATATGTGACCGAAGTCAATGTTATGACCCGCGGAATTGATTCTAAAGACTTCCTCTTTGGTACAAAATTTCGTGGAAGATCCCCTTTTTTCTCAATTTTTCTGACTTTGCCGCTTCATAAAATGAAAGTGTGCCATCTATAAATATATTGACGATAGGTGTGTTTAGAGGGAAGTCTGAGGATTCTAAAAATGTAAAAATCAAATTTTAGTGGCTAGGAGAAGGCCCGCGAAATTGGCAAAAAACAAACACCAACATTTTCTCTCAGTCCCAGCTGCACGCAGTCTTTGTTATTATGCGTTCGAGTGTGAATGTGAACAATGACAGCCTCCTCCTATACACAGGACGGTGTGAGAGCAGTGGCGCATGACCTGTGCGGTACCTCGGATTTCTCTGCGCAAAAGAGGAGCGTCTTCTGTTCATATGATTACCCCATAAACATCTCTGAAGATCGTAGTCTTCCCATGAGGCATCTGAGAGCAACCATTAAGGTGGCGACATGCATTTATTAATTGCTTTTTGATACATTTCGTTGAAAAAATTCCTTCACCTGCACATTCCTGAAGATGCATCTCATGTATGAATACATTTATCGCATACCTTTCACGTTTAACTATCCATTTGTTAAATGTCTTCTTACACAAGCTTCGATAAATGACGTTTTTTATGCACATGCGCAAGCTGTAATGACGAACTGGGCGTATTAATTTATACTTCAATATCTACGTAAGATAAGTACTAAGTTCTGCAATAAATCCGGTACGTATTCATGACACTTCAAACTTGAATCAACTCGAGATAATATACAAACATACCAAGCTGTGAGAAAGTATAGTGGAAATTATCTATCTGAGGAGGGACTGGCATAGTAATATTTTTCCGAGGAGCGAAGCCCCGAGGAAATATATTACTGCCAGTCCATCCGAAGATAGATAATTTCACAAAACTTTCGAACTTAATGCTTGGTATATTTCTTTTATATCCCTCCGACTTAATCAAATTTAACAATAATGTTATGCGAACTCCAAAAGTGGCGTTTAGCGAACAAATTGAAATGCGTAGATTACCGCCGTCTGCTTCCGAAACGGAGAGAACAGTCACATTGTACGCAACTGACAAATTTGCTATGCAATATGTACACAGCCCGCACACGTCGCGTGCGGGCAGGCCCAGTAAGCCGCAGCCGTACGCGATGCGAGTCAAATTTCTGTTAATTTTCCGCATTTCAATTTACGATTCATAAAATCGGCGCTAATAATTAGAAGGGTTAACGTGAAATCTTCATCACAACACCAATGGAATGTTGAAATAACATTAAAATCATAAAATAACAAAGAAGATAGCCTATAAAATTGTTGATTTGAGTGTCGCGGCGATCGACACCGCCATTTTGATTGGGTAATGAGCATGCGCAGTAGGCGCGGTGCTGCCCAGACAAAAATAGTGAAAAATATACGGAGCTTTGGCGAGGATTTTTGATTTCTAGTGAAATTATTTTTGATCGTATGAGCATCAATCAATCAATTGCGTTTTAGAAAATGCTCATGAATATTGATAGAGGGATATAACTATTAATACTACACATTACATAACACAGCTATTTCATGAATACCAACTTAACAGTTATATACTTTGTGTAATACATGTGTCCATATGTATTGCATGTACATTAGACATACTAGGTGTTAAAAATAAGATTGGTTAATTTTAGTATTTAATAACACAAAAGCTATACACCAGATTATAGTTGAAGTTGAATAGTGAACATTTATGGTGGAAGTGGTTTGAATAAGATATCAATATTCAGTTTTATGTAATTCATGCTTATTTAAAAAAAAGTTAGGGTTCAGATTTTGCTCAATATCCAGTCCCCTGTACAAAATTGAAACTGTACAGAAATCAAATGGTGTGTGTGAGAGTGTGTGTTCCTTCCGCACACAGTAGAAATAGACAATGACTGCCAGAGACTGCACATTGGAAACTTTGGTATGCCAGTCTCTCATAGACTACGTCCAGGGTAGATAAATGCTTTATTAATATTCATAAGTAGCCTGGCGACTGCTAGACTCTATTCGCTATCCACAGCCATTGTCTATTTCTATTGTGTGGGGACTAAACACACACTCTCCCACACACCATTAGATTTCTGTACAGTTTCAATTTTGTGCAGGGGACTGGATATTGAGCAAAATCTGAACCTTAACTTTTTAAATAAGTATGAATTACATAAAACTGATTATTGATATCTTATTCAAACCCCCTCCACCATAAATGTTCACTATTCAACTGCAGCTATACTCAATACCAGTCTAATCTGGTGTATAGTTTTTGTGCTATTAAATACCAAAATTGACAAATCTTATTTTTAACACCTAGTATATGCATGTATACATGTGAATACATATATTTTGATTTTTTATTTGACTTGATTCTAAATCTATGGATTACATAAAAAAGGTATTGAGGTCGGTTTCTATGGCCAATGTGATGGTTAATCGATGACGTTATGAATTTGATTATCATATGCAATTACGTCATGACGCAACTGTACGTCAGGTAGGTATTGCGTTTTCTTTTTATGACAATCATTTTCTATAGGTCCATGGTCTGCATATATCACCTGTATTTAGACAAGTTCGATCGACTCATCAATGTTGTAGGTCTTGGGGTCATAGGTTTCTGGAAGTAAGTCATGAAACAGCAAGCTAGAGCTTGACAATATGGCCTCATACATTGAAAGGTGTCTAAGATGCTGTAGAGGAATTGACAGTGGGATACACCCACATCTAACATTATCCAGGAAGTTCGTGCTATTTTTGTAATTATCTATCATTCTCATTGGCTACACGGGAGGGGCCTGGTGGCCTTTATGTTAGAGCTCCTGTGAATAATGTACCGACTGCAGGTGTCCCTTGAATTGTCGGGGAACGGAGCGGCAAGAAGCTATCAGGCCTCACCAGCTAGGTGGAGCTGGGATTTGTGATGGGAGATACAAGTACTTTCTTACTCTTTCTGTTTTTGGTATTTACTATTGTTATTATTATGGTATTTCTGGATCTCTGTAGTTGACGGACACGACAGAAGAAGGTAGCTCTTAAAAACTTCACGAAAGATTAACCTACAGTTCCCATAGTTTGTCTGTAATCAACGCACAAAGTCCACCGGTACCATTAATTTCCCAGCAGAACGGTACACCTCCAAAAAAAAATGTATTCGCTGTACTCACTTCTAGACAACTCCTCAGACCGAACATTAAGCACGATATGTCTGGAGTAGTCCATGTTGGGCGGAAACTGTGGTGGTCGGCGACTAAGAAAGGTCGGAAAGGAATTGCAACAAGTAGCATCCAGGAAATTAAAATCAAGGTATTCAGTGATAGTTTTAGATCAATCATCAATTGATGACTGCGTGGACAGGTTAATGAGTAATGAACCAGGACTGTATAGTATACCAAAAGTGCGGGCTAGTAAAGGAACACTGGCTGGACGTTTGACTTGTCTTTCAAGCGTTTGGTAAATCTGGCATCGTGTTTGTGGGGCAAAAGCTTTACCAATTCTTTTTTATTTTTATTTTGTTTTTGGTTTCAATGTTCTCTGTAGCCAAGCATAATTATAAGCAGACTATGAACCAATTGCAAAAAAGTCAACGAGAATGACGCAACATCTTTCCACAGTATGATTATAGCACTGCCTGATTATGATAATCAAATTCATCATGTCATCGAGTTAAACGGTTCAACACGCACACTCACACCTACTACGTTTGTGGTCCAGGATATGGACGACATCCTCACAATTGTAGTAATACAGGGGAATTTGTGTTTAGTGTGTTATCCATGCATCAGTGATCTTTTTCGATTCAGAGTATATAGTAACCCATGCACAGAAAATCTCCATTGGCAGTATAGACTCTGGACTAGGAGTGGGCACACTCATTGTAAAACTAACTTGAAGCTCGGTGGCTTGACTCTCTTTGTCTTAGAAAATGAAGCAAGTGTAAATAACAACGTATGTCTTATGCTGACCACAAAAACTGACCTTATTCCCGAAAACTAGTATTCAATCTTTAATAAAGTCTGTAAAGGCCTACTGACTTTATCAAATTGTTGCAGAAGCCCTCTTCGTATGATGTTGACGGGAGACGTGAGTATGATTATCACGGAGAAACGATCTGTACCTCCTTTTAGGACATTATACAGGGTGGCCCATAAAGAATGCTAGGAGTATGATCGCTAATTTCTTCAGCATTATCGGCAAAATGTCATTGATTTTAATTTGTTGGTTAGAACATTCTTTGTCCAATAAAATGATACCAAGATCATTGATTTTGAGTAAGGCGTTTTGATTCTAGGGCCATTTTTCGGAGGCAATGCAATTTCCAAATTTGCCAATTTTTCAACAGCGGCGGTCATCGGAACACCGAGGATATTCCGGCCTCTCAGCTTGCCATACCACACAAACCGCGATGACAATGGAGCTGTAGCTAGCATCGTCTTCCTGATGAAAGCGAGGCCATTCCAGCCCTTTTGTCATTGTGGTTTGTGCGATATAGCAAGCTGAGAGGCCAGAATATCTTGGCGTTTCGATGACTGCCGCTGTTGAAAAATTGGCAAATTTGGAAATTGCATTGCCTTCGAAAAATGGCCCTAGAATCAAAACGCCTTTCGCAAAATCAATGATCTTGGTATCATTTTATTGGAAAAAGAATGTTCTAACCAACAAAATTAAAATCAATGACATTTTGCCGATAATGATGAAGAAATTAGCGATCATACTCGTAGCATTCTTTCTGGGCCACCCTGTATAGAAGTACAGAAAATTATGTGTAAAGCTACCTTACCTCTCTCGTACGGGACTTCTGCCAAAGCTGCCGCTCCAACCTCGTTGCCATGTGCATACAGACGGGCTAAAAATCTTGCTTCGTGGTCAATATGACCCACGTGATGGATTCCATTTGGTAAGTAGAGATGTTGAAAACAGAAGCTTTCTTCTGCAATATTTCGATCCCAACCTAACGTGCTTTCAACGTCAATGCACTGCCAATTGCTTGAGTTGAGTGGCCTACCGTTTAAACGCAGGCCTTCTCTCTTTTGCTTTCTCACCACAAAATCAACATGTTGCCTTAAATTCCCTGAATTTTCAACGATTTGCAATGTCAAATTTCCATGATTGTAGTCACGTACAGGAGGGATCAAAATCATACTGGGATCGCCAAAGTCGCTACGGAGTGAACTACTCATGTACTGCATTACTTGAATCGTATTGTTGGCCACAACCGAGCAAGCATTGCTGTTGTTTCCCCTTGATGCGACAAAGTCTCGATATTCAGAGGCATGCAAAATTGGATCTTGATCACTAGCATAGTCACAGGTTGAAGCATTTACGTATGTGTTATTATACAAAGCCATGACACGCACAACGAATCCTTCAGATGAATTTTGAAATGGAGGAATCACATGGATGCGTCCTAGTTTAGATACAGGCAATAATTGCTCAATTATGATACCATGATTAAGTCCATTGTCAGGTAGACTATCATACGGAATGATTACACGCTCTCCGATAATTACAATCGATATCGGTTTATTTGCAGTAACTCGAATTCCAATGATATTAGGTGCCGACACAATTAGCCTATTACCTTCTTCAAGTGATCGACTTTCTATTGTCTGCTGACTAGGCGTGGTTGAACACGAGGTTGGGCATTTCAATGACAATCTAGTATCGTCATAAATGGCTGATATTGCAAAGGATGATATGTTCCTGGTCGATGCCGATCTGTAACAATCGATAAGATACTCATTGCCAAGATAATCATTGGGAAGAGCAACAAAACTTCCTGTCAACTTCCCCTGATAGTACACCAACCCATGAACGGTAATATCACGAGTCGAAAGAATTGTGATGGTCGTGCATCCAGTAGGAGTTATGGTTTCTCCTAAATCGGCTTGGCTGCAATAGCAGATGAGTTCGTACCCCGCAAGGCATGGGATACTGATGCAGGTTTTTTCATCGGACTTCAGGGTAATTTTCACTTTCATGGTAAGACCTCTTGACGCAATATAGTTCCTATCTGCAAACACGAATTTTGTACTCCATGAAGACTTCTCCTGTGTAGTGCTACACCCTAGAAACCAAATGGACATAAATCAATATTATTTTTTTTTCGGTAACAACATTTGTGGCCCCTCAAAACTCAATCCAATTCAGTGTAGAATTCTCCGCACATGAAACGATGTTCAAACGCGATGAAACGCAAAGCCGGCGTAGTAAATGCGTGCCTTGCGTTTATTGAAACGAATTCGTTTCTGGAAACGCGTTTGCACGCGTTCAGAACGTGACGATACTTTCGGTCGCCACTGTAAATGGATATCGTTTACGTCGATAGTTAAAGGTTGAAGTCACACTGTGCCGTCTAACGATTCCTTCTGCCTCCGTCTAAAATATTTACCTCAGACGGTGTCAGACGGTGGCAAATGGAATAAAATAGAATGGAACAGAACGGAAAAGCACCGTCTGTCAATGTCTATATACGTTTGTAATCCAGTTGAAAAACGAATTAAATAGTCCAATAAACGTTTAATAAACGTACGCGTTCGTTTTTCACACGGAGTCGTCAGACGACGCAGTGTGTACAACAGCTGAGATTACTTCTGAAGAATTCAGAAATTGGAATTTGTAATTTAAAAGGGTGAGATTTTTTAACTCGTAACCTATCGCTGGCGCAAAGTTGTACCATGAATAATTCGTCGTGCGCATGGCATAATGTCGTTAGAAATCGTGCGCATGGCGAAATGTCGTTAGCAAGTGTTCAAAGCAGAATGTCGTTAACAGTAAATTGTCTCTAACTTGACAAAAAACACCTTATTCCATATTTCTGCCGAACATACTTATAAAAAGGACCTAAAAGATCACAATAGTTTGATTTCAGGTGAAATAAGCCAATGGTTGTAACGTTACAAGCAATTTACTGTCAACGACATTCTGCTTTGAACACTTGCTAAAGACATTTTGCCATGCGCACGATTTCTAACGACATTATGCCATGGGCACGACGAATTATTACCATTTCAATTGTTGCTGCAAGACTAAAACATTATTTCTATATTGGTCACATCGAGAAGAATGTAATTGTCTGCGATTGAAATAGCATGAGAAACGTGATGACATTCACAGTAACAAAGATTGCGTAAATTTAAGCTTTCTTCATTCATATAAACAGCATATTATCTAAAACAAATACGAAACCCCATTTGTAGCGACCTTTATATCAGTTCCGGTACACACTTACTAATTTTCCTATTTCCGGATGGATGCTTAATTCAATCAGAGAAATGATAAAACAACGACTACTTCCCAGATAGACATTTTAATATTGGTGAAATTGGAATGGGTACACCTTCCTTTTAATGAGACATACGGTTACATTATCTATGACTTTTGACTAATAGAATTAGACTATAACCCGTTGAAGATGGTTTCATTATGCAATAGATCAAGACGATTTCTTTCATGAACTAAACAGATACGGAAAAATTTAAACACGGGATATCAATATTACGTTTACAAGGTATTTGATGACAAGACGTCATTACGGCATCCGAAGGTACGCCCAGTATAGGAACCGCAGAATATGATCGAATTGTTGACTGTAACATCACACACAAGAATCTTCTCTCGGAACAGGGAATTTGGTTAGAGTATTCCACACCACGCTTAGATCGAGAATATTAGTCGAAGCCCCAGCCTCGATCTCAGCACTGGCTTGTTTTGGTGTCAGCGGCAGGATGCTTTCCACCAAACGATCACCGCTTCCGTTGGCAGAGGAACAGATCCACGTAGTGATCTGCCAGACGTTGGATTCATTGATGCTTGACCCTGATGAGTCGGTTTTCACAGCTATGTCAAACTCGATGGTGAGCGAGGTTGCACACTCGATGTAAGTCCCGGATGTGATATTTAACGTTGTAGCAGTAACCCGAACTCCTGAAGGTCGATTTAGTGAAAATTAACAAAAGTAGACGTTGATATATTTATGTCATTCACCTTTATTTCTCATGAAATACCACAATGATACACTCCTGGTAGTAATCAGTGGCGTAACAGCCGGCGGGGGGAGGGGCAGACTTCTCCCTGAAAAAATTCAGAGGGGAAATCCACCAAACACCGGGAAAAATTAAAGGAAAGACTTATCGGGAGTTTTTTTTTTTGGCTCTGCCCCCTGATAACAGGCACCTGTTACGCCGCTGGTACCAATAAGCCAATTCAAAGTTAGTAGATGGCACAACATATCAATTTCAAAGCGATCTTTTACTTTTTTCGTGGTCTACAGTTTTGCAACACAATGGTAAACTGGCACTAAAACCGTCGTTTTTGGCACATTTTTTTGCCATTGTAGCAAATCTACAAGCTTTCAACTATTGACGCGAGATTTATGATAATCAAAGGTTTCGCTTTAAGGTTAGATCAAAATATGTTACCGAAGTCAATGTTATGACCCGCGGAATTCATTCTATAGACTTCCTCTTTGGTACAAAATTTCGTGGAAGATCCCCCTTTTTCTCAATTTTTCTGACTTTGCCGCTTCATAAAATGAAAGTGCGCCATCTATAAATATATTGACGATCGGTGTATGTAGAGGGAAGTCTGAGGATTCAAAAAATGTAAAAATCAAATTTTATTGGCTAGGACAAGGCCTGCGGAATTGGCAAAAACCAAACACCAACAACATTTTCTCTCAGTCCCAGCTGCACGCAGTCTTTGTATTATGCGTTCGAGTGTGAATGTGAAAAATGACAGCTTTCTCCTATACACAGGACGGTGTGAGAGCAGTGGTGCATGACCTGTGCGGTACCTCGGATTTCTCTGCGCAAAAGAGGAGCGTCTTTTGATATGATTACCCCATAAACATCTCTGAAGATCGCAGTCTTCCCATGAGGTTTCTGAGAGCAACCATTAAGGTGGCGACATGCATTTATTAATTGCTTTTTGATACATTTCGTTGGAAAAAAATTCCTTCACCTGCACATTCCTGAAGATGCATATCATGTATGAATACATTTATCGCATACCTTTCACGTTTAACTATTCATTTGTTAAATGTCTTCTTACACAAGCTACGATAAATGACGTTTTTTTATGCACATGCGCAAGCTGTAATAACGAACTGGGCGTATTGATTTATACTTCAATATCTACGTAAGATAAGTACAAAGTTCTGCAATAAATCCGGTACGTATTCATGACACTTCAAACTTGAATCAACTCAAGATAACTATTAATATTACACATTACATAACACAGCTATTTCATGATTAACAACTTAACAGTTATATACTTTGTGTAATACATAAAGTACATAATTATGTATTGCATGTACATTACACATACAGGGTGTTAAAGATAAGATTTTTGTAAATTTTAGTATTAACACAAAAGCTATGCACCAGATTATGCTGGCATTGAGTATAGTTACAGGTGAATAGTGAACATTTATGGTGGAAGTTGTTTGAATAAGATATCAATATTCAGTTTTATGTAATTCATGCTTATTTAAAAAGTTAGGGTTCAGATTTTGTTCAATATCCAGTCCCCTGTACAAAATTGAAACTGTACAGAAATCAAATGGTGTGTGTGTGTGAGAGTGTGTGTTCAGTCCTCACACAATAGAAATAGACAATGGCTGCCAGAGACTGCACATTGGAAACTTTGGTATGGCAGACTCTCATACACTACGTTCAGGGTAGATAAATGCTTTAGTAATATTCATAAGTAGCCTGGCGACTGGTAGACTCTATTCACTATCCACAGCCATTGTCTATTTCTATGTCTATTTGTACAGGGGACTGGATATTGAGCAAAATCTGAACCTTAACTTTTTAAATAAGAATGAATTACATAAAACTGATTATTGATATCTTATTCACACCCCTCCACCATAAATGTTCACTATTCAACTGCAACTATACTCAATGCCAGTCTAATCTGGTATATAGTTTTTGTGCTATTAAATACCAAAATTGACAAATCTTATTTTTAACACCATTATATGCATGTATACATGTTAATATATATATATATTGATTTTTTATTTGACTTGCTTCTAAATCTATGGATTATATAAAAAAAAGTATTGAGGTCGGTTTCTATGGCCAATGTGATGGTTAATCGATGACGTTATGAATTTGATTATCATAATTATGCAATTATGTCATGACACAACTGTATGTCAGGTATATGCGTTTTCATATATCATCTGCATATATCACCTGTATTTACACAAGTTCCATCGACTCATCAATGATGTTGGTCTTGGGGTCATAGGTTTCAGGAGGTAAGTCATGAAACTGCAAGCCAAAGTTTGACAATATGGTCTCATACAATAAGAGGTGTCTAAGATGCTGTAGAGGAATTGACAGTAGGATACACCCACATTTAACAATATTCAGGTAGTTCTTGTAATTTTTGCAATTTTAGTAACCACCTGCCATTCTCATTGGCTACACGATCGGGGCTTGGTGGCGTCAATGTTAGAGCTCCTGTGAATAATGTACCAACTGGGGGTGTCCCATGAATTGTCAGGTAACGGAGCGGCAAGAGGCTATCAGGCCTCACCAAGGTGAAGCTGGGATTTCTAATGGGTGGTACAAGTACTTTCTGACTCTTTCTGTTTTGCTATTTATTATTGTAACTATCATTGTATTTTTTTGGATCTGTGTAGATGACAGACACGAAAGAAAAGGTAGTGCTTGAAAAACATCACGAAAGACTAACCAACAGTTCCTATAGTTTGTCTGTAATCAACACACAAAGTCCACCGGTACCATTGATTTCCCAGCAGAACGGTACACCTAAAAAAAATGGACTTGCTGTACTCACTTCTAGACAACTCCTGCGACCGTATATTAAGCACGATAATGAGTAGTCCATGTTGGGCGGAAACTGTGGTGGTCGGCGACTAGGAATCGTTTGAAAGGAATTGCAACAAGTAGCTTCCGGGAAATTAAAATCAAGGTATTCAGTGATAGTTTTAGATCAAGCATCAATTGATGACTGCGTGGACAGGTTAACGAGTCCTGAACCAGGACTGTATAGTATACCAAAAGTGCGGGCTGGTAAAGGAACACTGGCTGGACGTTTGACTTGTCTTTCAAGCATTTGGTATAACTAGCATCGTGTTTGTCCGTTTGGTTTCAAGTACTCTCTGTAGCCTCTGATATAAGCAGACAGTGAAACAACTGAAAAAAATGTCAATGAGAATGACGCAACATCTTTCTACGATATGATTATAGCATGGCCTGATTATGATAATCAAATTCATCATGTCATCGAGTTAAACGGTTCAACACGCACACTCACACCTACTACGTATGTGGTCCAGGACATGGACGACATACACACAATTGTAGTAATACAGGGGAATTTTTGTTTAGTGTTTTATCCATGCATCAGTCATCTTTTTCGATTCAGAGCCTATAGTAACCCATGCACAGAAAATCTCCATTGCCAGTTTAGACTCCGGACTAGAGTGGGCACACTCATTGACTGTAAAACTAACTTGAAGCTCGGTGGTATAACTCTCTGTGTCTTAGAAATTCAAGCAAATGTTAATAACAACGTAGGTCTTATGCCGACCACACAAACTGACCTTATTCCCGAAAACTCTTATTCAATCTTTAATAAAGTCTGTATACTGACTTTATTATCAATTTGCTGCAGAAGGCCTCTTTGTATAATGTTGACAGGAGACGTGAGTATAATTATCACGGGGAAACGATCTGTACCTCCTTTTGGGACATTATGTTGAAGTACACAAAATTACATGTAGGCCTAAAGCTATACCTTACCTCTCTCGTATGGAACTTCTGCCAAAGCTGCCGCTCCAACATTGGTGTTATGGGCATACAAACGGGCTAAAAATCTTGCTTCGTGGTCAATATGACCCACGTGATGGATTCCATTTGGCAAGTAGAGAGGTTGAAAACAGAAGCTTTCTTCTGCAATAGTTTGATCTCCAGTAACCGCGCTTTCAACGTCAATGCACTGCCAATTGCTTGAATCGAGTGGCCTACCGTTAAAACGCAGGCCTTCTCTCTTTTGCTTTCTCACCACAAAATCAACATGTTGCCTTAAATTCCCTGAATTTTCAACGATTTGCAATGTCAAATTTCCATGATTGTAGTCACGTACAGGAGGGATCAAAATCATACTGGGATCGCCAAAATCGCTACGGAGTGAACTACTCATGTACTGCATTACTTGAATCGTATTGTTGGCCACAACCGAGCAAGCATTGCTGTTGTTTCCCCTTGATGCGACAAAGTCTCGATATTCAGAGGCATGCAAAATTGGATCTTGATCAGAAGCGTAGTCACAGGTTGAAGCATTTACGTATGTGTTATTATACACAGCCATGACACGCAAAACGAGCCTTCAGATGAATTTTGAAATGGAGGAATCACATGGATGCGTCCTAGTTTAGATACAGGCAATAATTGCTCAATTATGATACCATGATTAAGTCCATTGTCAGGTAGACTATTATACGGAATAATTACACGCTCTCCGATAATTACAATCGATATCGGTTTATTTGCAATAACTCGAATTCCAATGATATTAGGTGCCGACACAATTAGCCTATTACCTTCATCAAGTGATCGACTTTCTATTGTCTGCTGACTAGGCGTGGTTGAACACGAGGCTGGACATTGTATTGACAATCTAGTATCATTATAGATGGCTGATATGGCAAAGGTTGATATGTTTCTGGACGATGCCGATCTGTAACAATCGATAAGATACTCATTACCAAGAAAATCATTGGGAAGAGCAACAAAACTTCCTGTCACCTTCCCCTGAAAGTACACCAACCAGTGAACGGTAATATCACGAGTCGAAAGAATTGTGATGGTCGTGCATCCAGTTGTGGCGATGGTTTCTTCTACATCGGCTTGGCTGCAGTAACAGTTGAGTTCGTACCCCGCGAGACATGGGATACTGATGCAGGTTTTTTTCCTCGGACTTCAGAGTAATTTTCACTTTCATTGTGTAAAAACTTGACGCAAAATCGTGTAGATCTGCAAACACGAATTGTTTACTCCATGGAGACTCCTCCGGTGTGGTGTTACATCCTAGAAACCAAATTGACAGAAGAAACCAATGTGATTATTTTGGGTAATAGCACCTGTAGCAAAATTAAACCAAAAAAAGTGTTGTTCTTTTCCCTCCACCTGAGGGAAACCTTCTGTCGGTTTGTCTGTCCATACGAAATGTAATCGCAACATCTAGTAAACCCGTGAGTGGATTTTGATTTGGCCAAGACATGCACCAAGATGTGTAGATGAACT
Organism: Eucidaris tribuloides; assembly: GCA_001188425.1. Lineage (NCBI taxonomy): Eukaryota > Metazoa > Echinodermata > Echinoidea > Cidaroida > Cidaridae > Eucidaris > Eucidaris tribuloides. The sequence goes on along the minus strand of JZLH01S0147215.1, from coordinate 23,618 downwards.
AATTACATCTAGCACAGAGCGTGCATGGCGCAAGCAAACTTTAGGCATATGACTTGATAGCCGTAAAAAATTACCCTCTTCCATGCTACAAAGAGTTCCGACATTCAGAATGCCATACCATTTCGAACTTCTTGATAACTTCATTAGTACTTCATTAACAATAAAATTGTCGTAAATATACACTATCCTATCAAACTATCACCTTTATACATGTACAAGGAAATTAATTGATAAACTGTGTAATTGTGAACATAATTATGGACGCAGAGGCGTCGATCCATTTTTCGAACAGGGGAGGGCAAAAGTAAGGAAAATGTCAAAAAATTCGGCGCGCCATGTTGCTCTGTAGAATTCTGCGCGCAAAAGCGCCAACAAAAGCTGTTGTACCTGAGTGTAACTGAAATCCTTCAATCTTTAAAATATTGGGGCATCTAATATAAACACGTTTTACAAACAGAATTTATGACAGTGGAAAATATTCT
>JZLH01S0147215.1:12549-23086 GCA_001188425.1 Eucidaris tribuloides | reverse complement strand
TGCATCCAGTTGTGGCGATGGTTTCTTCTACATCGGCTTGGCTGCAGTAACAGTTGAGTTCGTACCCCGCGAGACATGGGATACTGATGCAGGTTTTTTTCCTCGGACTTCAGAGTAATTTTCACTTTCATTGTGTAAAAACTTGACGCAAAATCGTGTAGATCTGCAAACACGAATTGTTTACTCCATGGAGACTCCTCCGGTGTGGTGTTACATCCTAGAAACCAAATTGACAGAAGAAACCAATGTGATTATTTTGGGTAATAGCACCTGTAGCAAAATGAAAACAAAAAAAATCTTGTTCTTTTCCCTCCACCTGAGGGAAACCTTCTGTCGGTTTGTCTGTCCATACACAATGTAATCGCAACATCTAGAAAACCCGTGGGTGGATTTTGATTTGGCCCAGACATGCACCAAGATGTGTAGATGAACTAATTACATGTAGAACAGAGCGTGCATGGCGCAAGCAAACTTTAGGCATATGGCTTGATAGCCGTAAAAATTACCCTCTTCCATATAAATGCTACAAAGAGTTCCGACATTCCGAATACCATACCATTTCGAACTTCTTGATAACTTCATTAGTTCTTCATTAACAATAAAATTGTCGTAAATATACACTATCCTATCAAACTATCAGATTTATACATGTACAAGGAAATTAACTGATAAACTGTGTAATTATGAACATATAGACGCAGAGGCGTCGATCCATTTTTCGAACAGGGGAGGGCAAAAGTAAGGAAAATGTCAAAAAATTCGGCGCACGCGGCGCGCCAAGTTGCTATGTAGAATTTTGTGCGCAAAAGCGCCAACAAAAGCTGTTGTACCTGAATGTAACTGAAATCCTTCAACTTTAGAATATTGGGGCATCTAATATAGACACGTTTTACAAACAGAATTTATGACAGTGGAAAATATTCCGATGATCTGTGCATCTTTCATCTTCATTACTCTATCTAAGATAAGAAGGCAGGTGCTATTAAATGCAAATTATGCAGGAGCTAATACTTATGAGGGGTCCGACCACTCGACCGAAGGCTCGCGAGGCCGAAGGCCTGCGAAGCCGAAGGCCCGCGAGACGGACTTTTTAAATTATTTTCCTTCATCAGGTGCCGCGGTCGAGTGGTTTAAGGCGCCTCGTTGCTGCGGCGTAACCAGAGCCAAAAATTCGAAGCGCGGAAGGTCCGACGTTTCTTTGCATTGTTTCTTGTCTGCTCCCGGTCTTCCTACGTTCTCTGCCTGTTATAGGGGGTGGGGCAGAACCTAAAATTCGAAGCGCGGAAGCTTCGACGTTTCTTTGAATTGTTCCTTGTCAGCACCCGCTCCTCTTACATTCTCTGCCTGTTATCAAGTGGGGGGGGGGGGTAGCCAAATAATTCCCGGTAACTAAGTTTAGAATCAGTGGCGTTGATGCATTTTCTTCTTTTTCAGGGGGTGCGGTGGGTAATTGAATCTGAATTATTGCTTTATTTTGTCTTTCTTGTCACAGAATTGATATTAGCTCTTCTCTGGGCATGCTGAGGATTTAAAATGAAGCAATGATTCAGATACAACCCACCCCACCCCCTCGAAAACAAGAAAAATGCCAGTCACAGTTCATCTTGGAAACGTGACATTTTCTCCTTTTTGGGGGGGGGTACATCTGAATCATTGCTTTATATTTGCCTATTTTTGCCACAAAATTGATATTAGCTCTTCTCTGAGAACGCTGAGGATTCAATCCTTGTGCACATCAGGTGAGAGCTTCTGCAGCACCGGTCTGTGAGGCATTGAACATTGACTATAAGAACACAACTCTGTGCGCAAATGCATTTTTGGCCGATTGGACAAAAGTGGGCTGTGCTCACTCATGCATGAAATACTTTCAATACCAACAGTGTCATCAGATGTTTATATCAAAAAATAATCTGTAGATCATGGAATTTTTGCATAATAATTTTTTTTCTGAGTGTCTACTTTTTTTTTGATACGCACTGTATAGCGAAATGATAATGCGTTAAATATCTGACATTAAAGGCATTGTAGTTGGTGATACTCCTTATGTTGATGATACTGTCCTCGTAGCTGGAAGCAGGGATGATTGCAAGCTGTATAGAATAAGGTAGTCATCAAAAGTGAAAAATCGGGATTTTCACTAAACCTAAGGAGTGAAACAGATGTAAAGGAACGGATTTCACTTCCAAAGGAGTCATTAAATGAGAAGTGTACTAGCAAATAGAATCTGAAAATGGCAACTGAAAATCCATGTTTTGAAAGTGCTATGTATAAAAGTGGACATTTAATAAATCCTTGGACAGCAAATTTTAAGAGGCGGAAATATGTTGTTTTTTTTAGAAGAATGCTGAGATATCCTGGACTGATAGATTATCAAATGAAGAAATACGTGATAGGACTTGTGTCGATAGATCCCTGCTTAAAATCATGAAGAAAAGACAGCTTCAGGTTGATGGGCCTTATATGAGAAGAGATTGTACAGAAAATAGGATACTGACAGGAAAGATTGACTGGAATAGAAGAAGAGGGAGACACAACTTATAAAGTACATTGATAGGTTCATCGGGCCGACCGGTATCAGTAGTAACAGTACAATACAAATGACCACATATACAGTGTGTCTCAAAAATAATTGTGCAAGTCAAACCGCCCTCTTTGGTAATGAGAAAAACATTTTTGTGACGTCATGCTTACATCACCATCAAGGGCATAGTCTTAGTTTTCAAATGCCGTTTGTTCTATTCAGTTTGCTTGTTTTAATTCTGAGATATATTCAGTTTAACACGAAAAGGTAAAATCACAATGTGCCACTTTTACTACAGTCAACAATAGCATCAGACCCTCTTCCCGAAAAAAAGTGACACAATGGAGATTCCACCGTTCTGTTCTTTACAAGATATCTCGAGATCAAAACAAGCAAATTGAACAAAACAAACAACATTTTAAAGCTAAGACGTTGCCCTTGATGTTGATGTAAACATGTGTCAAAGCAATATTTTCTAACTGTCAAAGAGGGCGCTTTTCATTTGAACATTTTTTAAGACGAGCTGCAGTATGTCCCAAAAAATTCTGCTAGTAAAAAGCGCCGTCTTCGGCAATTAGAAAATAGTTTGGTGACATGATGCTTACATCAACGTCAAGGATAAGGTCTTAGCTTTCAAATGCCACTTGTTCTGTTCTATTTACTTATTTTAATCTCGAGATATGTTGTAAACAAGAAAAGGGTGGAATCACAATTGTGTAACTTTTACAAGGGACTTTAGTAAAAGTGGCACAATTGCAATTTTACCCTTTCTCATTTAAATTAACATATCTCGAGATTAAGACAAGCAAATTGAACAAAACTAACGGTATTTAAAAGCTAGACTGCTGTTCTTGACGTTGATGTAAGCATCATGTCACAAGAGTATTTTTTAATTGCCAAAGAGGGTGGTTTTCACTTGCACAATTTTTTGAGACACACTGTAGACGAACAGATGGAAAACCATGATCGCCAATGTCTGGAACAGAAAAGGCACCAAGCAAGTAAGCAAGTATATTTGAATTACGTTTCATGAATTTGTCAAGTTGTCAGAATTATTTTGTGTAGGTTGCAACACGACGCTTAATATCGCATGATGACATGATAATAGTACAAATTGATAACATTAATTGCCGTAAACAAAACTTTATCTACCTACCAACCTGGCTACCCCCTTTAATCTGTTGCCCCTGTAAGACATGCTCATAATTATAACCACGGTGCAATAAAGTTCAGCTTTATCATGATGGCATGAAAACCCGCATATTTCTCTGGTTTATATGAAATGTTAGTTTGCAACTAAAAGTACTGATATTCGGGTGTCATACTACAGTGATCGAGAATCCGGATATATTTCGATCGTAAAATTGTTTCATTAGTATCACCCTTTGAACAGTGCTGTAGGAGTCGAGTCCCAGTTTTCGCAGACTCGGACTCGGGCTCAGACTCAGATGTGCAGGACTCAGAGACTCAGATTTGGACTATTTAAGACTCAGAAATTGGCTTGGGTCCCGAACGAGTCTTGCTAAACTGGACAATTTTTTTATGCCTCCGCGCCCAAGGTGCCGGAGGCATCATGTTTTGCTTTCGGGTTGACCGTTCGTCTCTCCGTGTGTGCCTGCGTGCGTGCGTCCGTTAGCGCTTCTCGTTACCGCGATAACTTAAGAACTGCTGGTCGGATTTTGAGGTAATTACGACCAAATGTGAAATATGAGGCAAAAATGGAGTAAATTGATTATGAGATTCAAAGGTCAAAGGTCACAGGGCATAAAAAGGTGCGTTTTCCACTGATCTCTAGCATAACTTAAAAACGGCTAATCGGATTTTGATGTAACTTGGGTAATTTATGTAATATCAAGCATCAATGACTGGTTACATTTCAAAGTTCAAAGGTTGTGAGGCCTCATGTGTATCTGATTTGGTTATATTGGTACACAGTTTACTATTGGTGACAGCATGGATTATTCTTTTAAGTAAATCAGAGATACTTATGAATCTATAATATTATCAAATAAGACAAGCAATAAAACAGAATGGAACAAGGAAAAATGAGAAAAAGACATTGAGCCTATAATAGCAAGGATATAAAATGGTGTAAATTTCCCAAAATATTAAATTGATCCACAAGGTAACGTTATATCGTTTTGAATTGCACTAGAGCGTGTCCCCCAAAAATGTCCCTCTGATGAACTGCTTAATTAAATCCAAACTCAAGTATTATCCCATATTTAGTGTTCAAATTTAAAACCTCATTTTATTTTCTAACATTTGTGAAAATTTCATTTGTCTCGCTTTATTTGTTTTGTATACGCAGTCTATTATAATACCAGTGCTTTTCAGTCTATTCCAAGTTGCAATGCTGCATCAATGCATCAACCCGAATGGAAATCAGGTGGAAGGACGTGCAGAAGAACAATGCAAGTTTACAAGCTGGACATGGAAGGACAAACCATAAGTGGAACATACTTTGTGAAAGCAAACACGACCAGTGGAACAAAAACTTTGATATGTTTTCATTAAAAAAGTGAATGAACAGTAGTTGAGATAATTCAAGTGAAGCATGAAATAAAGTATATGTTTGTGATGTGCCCTTCTTTTTATACAATTTGGAATGGGCTGGGAAGCACTGCTGTTACATAAGAGCCAGTGTATTCAAAACTAATGAAGTTAGACCTTTGAAATTTTCCCGGAATTACAAAATTAAGTGGGCTTTCTAAATATGTAAAGATTATTGAGAATAAAACTGGATTTTAGTAATTATTCTGCGGTCTATGAGAGGGGCATTTTTCTGGAATGCGCTGTATGATTGCAACCATCCCCTGGTTTATTTTCGACTAATGGTTTCCAATATCGCGCATTCATTATGTTTTCGTGTGCAAGAAAAACTTTCTTTCGCTCTCATTTCTGTCAAAAATTAAAGCCATGCTTACCTCCACTTACAAAGCCATACCGGCTCCATGCCCCCCCCTACCCCCTACGCACAACACACTCCACATTGATGTGATACAATAAATTTTTAGGCCCAATCATGTGAATTTCAATTTGCATAACGACATCCATATGTTAGATATTTCATTTTCATTAAATTTCATTTATTTCCAAAAATTCATTAAAAAGTACAAAGTACATAAAAATACATACAAACATAAATTAATTACAATCATATGATCAACAATAGTAATAGTATAAAGAAACCCGTGGAGCGGATGGACAAAAATAATAAAGATTTATCAAGGGCTATCCCGTGAAATACATTACTCATATTAAAAAGTATACAAGTACGCCCAAGTTATTATAAAGAGTTTAATACTACATGTATATAATGGGCCTACTCATGGATTTTGTTTCAATATTTGAAAGAAAAAACCAGCAAAGCAAAACGCGTCAATCTTCCTGTGAAATCTGCTCTTAGGAAACTTACCTTGGCCGAGGGTCTTTGTAGGCAAAGAGAGAAAGATGGTGAGCAAAATCAATTCAACGAGCAGGAGATCTAAAGTAGATGTAATCTTGACCATTTTGAGAACTTTGAAACAATCCTGATGCTAAAGTGCAATGATATCGATGTAGATGGAGGCAATTTCTGACAAACACGTCTTGATAAGCTTATGTACTGGAATACATCTGGTTGATAATTTTATGTTATATCTCATTTCGTCGTGCACGCTCGTGTCACATGAAGCAGCTTTGTAATCGGAAACCTAAGTTCAATTTCGTGGCGGAAGCAAAATATAATTCAACATATTTTGTAGTAACTGAGCAAGCAGATTTGTCTTCTAGGAAATTAATACGTACAAGCAGTATAGTATATACACCATGAAAACTGTGCATAGAGAGTAAACGCCTTTCTTAACCAGGGGCGGCGCCAGGGTATAATCTTAGCAGGCGAAAAATCTGTCGGGGAAAATTTTGCCCGCCAAAAAAAAAATTTACTACCAAATAATATACAAGCAAACAGCATCGCACAATCGGGTGGCAGGGGCTGACGACGATTAAAAGCATTTTTGACGCAAAAAAAATCACTTTGCCAATACAAGCCAAACAGTACAGACAGGTGGGGGAGGCAGGCCGATGATGACCGTTTTTTCTCGTCAAAAATGTTGTTACTAGCCAAAGAACAAACAATGGGGGGGGGCGGGTGAGAGGCAACATTTTCGACAAACGATAAAATCGATTCATTACTTTGGAAAAAATAGGGGGTGGTCGCTGCCCCCCCCCCTGTGGCGCGTTCTGTTCTTAAATTCAGTATAGCTATCACTTTGTAAAACTGTCACGCAGAAACTAAACGTCGTGCGTTAATTTCACTAAACATCGGTGCCCAGTTGCTCAACTCAAAGTCAATAATCCAAATGTACATTTTCTAAACACGTCATTGACATCACACACACACACACACACACACACACACTTTTGAAAGCATGGACCTCTGTATCCTGCTGTTAATGTCCACGCTTGTATCCATAATGTCGTTGTATGAGGGTTCCTAGATTTATGTGCATAACAGGAAAATACACTTTTTCTTAAAGTCATGGGAGAAATTCACTCTCAAAACCTGGGGGACGACATCATTTCTTTTAATGTTTCACACTTTTTTTGCTTGCACACACAGACAGACACACACAGAGACACACACACAGACACAGCACACTTACATTTTGAAATATTACGTCTGAAAACACGTTTTCTAGTGCAACCTCGTTTCACAAAACCGAGTTGCTAGGTTATTAGAAATTTTTGTTGGTACCATGTCATGAAATTGTGTGCTCCTTTGCTCCCTCGCTAATAATTGCTATTTATGTAACATATGCGCGCACAGACATTCATATGCACACACTCACATTTTTTTGTTGTATTGACAATCCTGTATATGGCAAATATGTTTGAAAAATAACACACTTGAACACGTTTCATAAACACGTTTCAGTGTTTAGTGTGTTGAAAATCATAAACCCGTCAACAAACAGTTTTGCGAAGATCTAAACACTTAAAGTGATAGGCTAACATTGTGGAGCTTCAATTTAAAAAATTGTCAAACTTTGATATCTGAGCTACATTGTAGTGTTCAAATGGACAAATAAACGCCCTAGAATGAAAAAGTTTGGAAAGTTACACTGCAAATGGCAAGTTATTCATGAATAAACAATTAAAACTCGGGCGACTTTTAATAGCCTAGGTGTGCACACAGTAAGTCTATGGGAGGAAATGGGCAAGTGAATCTGATCAACTTACGATTTTCACTTTTTTAAAGCACTAAATAATCATTTTGAAATACAATTTTTTCACGGCTTCATTTTTAGACTTCATCAAAGATACTGGTAGTATGGGGAATCACTTGGCTCAAATTTTTTTAACTGTGGTAAATGTTAGTCAATACCTTTAATCGTTTGTGTGTTCATGAATGCATATTAAAAGTGCTCAATTGTTTATGAAGTGTTCCAGAAATAAACACGAACTTTTGATATCATATGGGTGATACACACAGAATTTCTAATTAAACGTGTTTATGATTTCCAGGTAAACGTGTTCAAGTGTTTATAAAGTGTTACAGAAAAGTGTTTAGGCCCTATAATAAAAGTGCATCGTATTTCTGCCGTGTATTTTCGTGCGGCTATTTTGACTTTATGCTAACACTATTTTATCTGCATTTTCAGTCAATTTCTTGCAATCTTAAGAGTAATTGTCCAAGCTTCTTTCAGTGCGTCGTGCGTTGGGTGGGAGCAGGCGCACTCCGGCTCTCCCTCTAAAATGATGCGCTATTGATTATTATTACAGAATTTACTAAATAAACCATTTTAAAAATAGTAAAGTGGCTGTAATGACGCTGTAGTAACACATAATTGTTAAGAAGAGGGACAAGTCTTCTTATATCTCCGCAACGAAGTTGCTGGAGGCATTATGTTTTCTGGTGGCATCCGTCCGTCCGTGCGTGCGTGAGTGCATGCGTCCGTTCATCCGTTCGTTCGTTACCGGTTCTCGTTACTGTGATAACTTAAGAACAGGTGATCGGATTTTGATGTAACTAAGACCAAATGTGAACTGTGAGGCAACAATGAACTATTCAGATTTTGGAGTTGAACGATCAAATGTCAAAGGGTATAAAATATGTATTATTTTGACTCGTTACCACGATAGCTTAAAAAAACGGCAGATTGGATTTGCTGTAAGTTTAGATTGCCAATGTTGTATGCAGAATTAAAAACGAAATATAAGTCATTTCGTGACTTTTGATACTCAATGGAGCAATTTACAGGTCCTAAATTCTGCAACTCACTGGACGATAGCATACAACTTCAAAGCCATTGTACTTTTAAACAAAAGCTAAAGAAGATCTTATTGGATGAATATACAGTGATTAATCTTTTATTAATAATGACATGAATGAAAGATGGAAATTTTTATTGGACACACATTAGGGAGGAACCTGCAAGCATCTGCAATACTGCATTGACTTGGGCACAAGAAGGGAAAAGAAAAAGGGGCAGGTCCAAAACAACTTGGCGGCGAACTGTAGAAAAAGAAAGGAACCTGGCTGGATGGAGGTCATGGGTGGAAGCCAGAGCTGCGACAGCCGATAGGTCAGAATGGAGACGTTCGGTGGAGGCCCTATGTGCCACTAGGCATCTGGAGGATAGGTAACAGGTAATCTTTAAATTCATAAACATCGCAAATAATAATCCCAACACTTGCATACTTCCTTTCTATCCTAACCCTCGTTAATATCATTGAGAAGTGACCTGCTCCCCTCCCTTCCCCTTTTCTTCCTTTCCATATCTTATCTTCTTTTTCTCCTTTCTCCTCAACTACCCTTTTATGATGTATTGTCCTGTTTCTCAGTTTCGTTGTACTTTGTTCTTTTGTCTTCATTCGAATATATGTTTCGTTATCCAAATGGGACCTATGTAATACAAGCTTGCTTTTTATTGAGGTTCCACCACTTTTGTTACGACGATTTAACAATTTCTTTAAAATACGAATTCTAGAACTGTGTTAAGTGAAAATGAACAACAGTCTGTAAAGAATAATATTACTGACGTTTATGTTACCAATAATGTATTATTAAGTTGTTCTTTTGTATTTTTCATGTGAAATGTTTGTACAAAAGTGGCGTAAATAAATTTAAATCAAATCAAATCAAATCTCGCTTATAGACAACAGCATCTAAAGGCGGAAATAAACTTTCCAGATTGGATCACGTTTACAACATTAGCAACAACTATCAAAAACAATAACAAAAAATGAACCACATTTCGGGCAATATTTTTTTTTAGGCTGACCATATCTATTAATTGATAAGTAGGTGGCAAGATTCATTGGCCCAAAATTCTCCTTGTCTTATATAAACTCCTCAAAAATGTTTGGAAATCTGAATTTAATCAATTATTGCTTCCTTTTTGTAGTAGCAATCAAAACATGCTTGGTACTTTCAGAAAGATTATTTGATTTTCTTTATGATGATATCCTATTTGGTATGATTATGTTATAGGGAATGGAGCAGTATTGAAAAATATGGAATAAAGTGTAAATTCAAAAAGCTGCAAAATGACCGGTGGTCATGAAGGGTCAAAAAGGAACGTGCTCTTTTGTGTGGAGTTATGTATTTTGTTCTCATATGAATGTCAGTTTAAAAAGGAGCCCCTGCCACTTCATTTGTTTGACTTTAAGACTGAATGGTTTGAGTTCTGTTTTTAAATGCCCATTCATTGTTTTTTTTTTCGTTGCTTGTTTGCTTGTTCACACGTTTGTTTGAATCAAAGATAATGTTCATGTTACTAAAAGCCATTAGAAAAGTCACTCATCAACAGGGAAATAAGAGGTGAGGTGACTTACCGAACTTGGGCCACTTTGCAAAACCTTTTATCTCAAAATCATGAACATTTATAGTGGCAGGGCTCCTTTTGAAATTGGCATTCATGGCTGACCAGCTAAAAACAAAAGACATAACTCCATGCAAAACAACTTGTTCTATATTGACTCTATGTGACTACCGGTCATTTTGCAGCTTTTCAATTTACACTTTATCCC
>JZLH01S0147215.1:0-12499 GCA_001188425.1 Eucidaris tribuloides | reverse complement strand
CCCCACAAAATGTCAAGGCCCCCCCCCCCACGTGCCCCCCTGCTGAAAAAAAATCCTAGCTACGCCACTGTTAAGGGGGTAACCAGCAAGCATCTGCAATACTGCATTGACTTGGGCACCAGAAGGGAAAAGAAAAAGGGGCAGGCCCAAAACAACTTGGCGACGAACTGTAGAAAAAGAAAGGAACCTGGCTGGATGGAGGTCATGGGTGGAAGCCAGAGCTGCGGCAGCCGATAGGTCAGAATGGAGACGTTCGGTGGAGGCCCTATGTGTCACTAGGCATCTGGAGGATAGGTAACAGGTAATCTTTAAATTCATAAAGGCAAAGTTCACTTGACGTCAAGTTGGTTTTAATAAAAAGTAGAAATCTGAGAGAAACATATTAATGAAAGTTTGGCGAAAATCCACCAAAGAATAATGGAGCTATAGAAGTTTAAACGTTTAAATTTGTGACGTCACATGCGAGCAGCTCCCCGTATGTCATGTGATATGAATTCCATAAAAGTGCCGTTTTCTCAGAAATTTGGAAATTATTTTACGTGTGCACTCAATATAGTATTAGAAACATTTTTTCATACATGCAAATATAAAAAAATCCATTCAATTATTATGAACTCTTACAAAATGGCAATTTATGGAATTTATATTACATGACATATGGGGAGCTGCTCGCACGTGACGTCACAAATTTAAAACTATGAAGCTTCATAACTCTGTTATTCTTTGGTGAATTTTCGCCAAACTTTCATTCACATGTTTCTCTCATTGTTCTGCTTTTATTAAAACCAACTTAATGTCAGGGTGAATCTTGCCTTAAACATCGCAAATAATAATCCCAACACTTGCATACTTCCTTTCTTTCCTAACCCTCGTTAATATCATTGAGAAGTAACCTGCTCCCCTCCCTTCCCCTTTCTTCCTTTCCATATCTTATCTTCTTTTTCTCCTTTCTCCTCAACTACCCTTTTATGATGTATTGTCCTGTTTCTCAATTTTGTTGTACTTTGTTATTTTGTCTTCATTTGAATATATGTTTCGTTTTCCAAATGGAACTACAAGCTTGCTTTTTATTTAGGTTCCATCACTTTTGTTACGATGATTTATCAATTTCTTTAAAATACGAATTCTAGAATTGTGTTAAGTGAAAATGAACAACAGTCTGTAAAGAATAATATTACTGACGTTTATGTTACCAATATTATATTAAGTTGTTCTTTTGTATTTTTCATGTGAAATGTTTGTACAAAAGTGGAATAAATAAATTTAAATCAAATCAAATCAAATCTCGCTTATAGACAACAGCATCTAAAGGCGGAAATAAACTTTCCAGATTGGATCACGTTAACAACATTAGCAACAACTATCCAAAACAATAACAAAAAATGACCCGCATTCCGGGCAATATTTTTTTTTAGGCTGACCATATCTATTAATTGATAAGTAGGTGGCAAGATTCATTGGCCCAAAATTCTCCTTGTCTTATATAAACTCCTCAAAAATGTTTGAAAATCTGAATTTAATCAATTATTGCTTCTTTTTTGTAGTAGCAATCAAAACATGCTTGGTACTTTCAGAAAGATTATTTGATTTTCTTTATGATGATATCCTATTTGGTATGATTATGTTATAGGGAATGGAGCAGTATTGAAAATATGGAATAAAGTGTAAATTCAAAAAGCTGCAAAATGACCGGTGGTCATGAAGAGTCAAAAAGGAACGTGCTCTTTTGTGTGGAGTTATGTATTTTGTTCTCATATGAATGTCAGTTTAAAAAAGGAGCCCCTGCCACTTCATTTGTTTGACTTTAAGACTGAATGGTTTGAGTTCTGTTTTTAAATGCCCATTCATGTTTTTTTTTTTCGTTTTGCTTGTTTGCTTGTTCACACGTTTGTTTGAATCAAAGATAATGTTCATGTTACTAAAAGCCATTAGAAAAGTCACTCATCAACAGGGAAATAAGAGGTGAGGTGACTTACCGAACTTGGGCCACTTTGCAAAACCTTTTATCTCAAAATCATGAACATTTATAGTGGCAGGGCTCCTTTTGAAATTGGCATTCATGGCTGACCAGCTAAAAACAAAAGACATAACTCCATGCAAAACAACTTGTTCTATATTGACTCTATGTGACTACCGGTCATTTTGCAGCTTTTCAATTTACACTTTATCCCACATTTCTAAACACTGCCCTTTTTTCGATAGAATAATCAGAACAAGTAGGGTATCATTTTAAAGAAAATGAAATAATCTTTCTGATGGTACCAAGCACGGATTGATTACTACTACCAAAAGGGAGAAATGATCCATCAAAATCAGATTTCCAAACTTTTTTGAGGAGTTTAGTTTTCTATGATAGAACGTTGGGACGCACTCAGATTATTGCCATTCTCTTGCGAGATATGCCGACATGTTCACCGTCGGCGATTTTAGCCCACCGAAGGTGGATACCTACGGGGGAAATGGCCTTCCGTAGGGGGAAGTAGGCGCTTATTGTGTCCGAATTTTATTCGGACAATTTTAAAAAAATATCCATAAATCGGTCATGGGATTTTAAAGAACTCACGTACATATTCGTCTGTAGTTTTGGATAAATCCATTGTTCCAGTCGATTGCCGTTGGTGTACCCTTGTCAAGGGTTTGTGTTTTCCGTGATTTTTGTGTTAAAATGTACCCCAATTCAACAATTTTGTAATAAAAAAAATCGCCGTTTTAATGTATAGGCTTATTCTATAGTGAATATTTACGTCAGTGGTGAAAAGGCAATTCCGCGAGCGAACGTAGCGAGCGAGCGGTTTGGAAAACTTTAAAATTCTAAGACGAAAAATGCGTTTTGCAGGCGTCTATAGCCAGGATATTTCAAAGGAGGGGTGCATAATAGTAAAAAAAAAAAAAAACGGACCTATTACCAGGGGGATTGGACAGACCACCCTAATGGATGGGTTCCAGGGGCCCTATAGAATTCCAAGTATAGGGTCCCCGTCCCGGGTGGGAGTAACGGAGCTCCGCTCCCTGAAGCTCACGGCTTCACTAGCACTTTCATTTTCTATAGGGAATATTTGTTTGAATGTATGTCATAAATGGTGATAAGGCAATTCCGCGAGCGAGCGTAGCGAGCGAGCGGTTTGGAAAACTTTGAAATACCAAGAAGAAAAATGCGTTTTGCAGGCCCGTAGCCATGATATTTCAAAGGAGGGGGTGCGTATAAGTCAAGAAAACGGACCTATGGCAGGGGGAAGTGCTCACCATCCTAATGGATGGTTTCCAGGGGCCCACCTTACAGAATTCCAAGTACGGTTCCTGTCCTTGTAGCAGTTATAGATATTTGGTCTCTCTGCTAACACTATTTTTCTTTGAAATGGACACTCAACAATAACTTAACCACCCTATTTTTCAATATTGTTGTAACTTCATTCGAAGGTATGAATTTTGTAGTCTGAAATGGCGATAGCAGGTCATTTTTCAAACGTTGTGGTGATTTGTCGGGGGTCAGGGGGCGGAGCCTCCTGAAGCTCAAGCTCAAGCTCAAGCATGATTTCCATCGGTTTTATAAGCTTGTTGTGACCTTTTGATAACACTTTTGTTTTTTTAAAATGGACAGCTACAGTCGACAACAATAAAACAAAATCCCCCCACACACACACACACACTTACGAACTCTTTAGCACTTCCACGGTATAAATGTATGTATTATGAACTGCTGACAGCAAATGATTTTCAAAACATGGCGGTAATGTCGGTGGTCAGGGGGCGGAGCCCCCAGAAGCTCATGGGTTCTAGCGGTTTTATGAGACTATTTTGCCTGCTGTCATCACTGTTTCGTGACATTTAGGGCCTTCATCCAAGATCAAAACCCTATTATAGAAATACGTTCTTTTGAACGCATCCCGCCGCCCCCCCCCCCGGGCTACGGTCCTGGTAATTCGAAATATTTCATATTGCAATGTGCATACAACAGAATTATGCAAGTGTTTATTCAGGTCATATAACCCCTCTATCCGATTTGAATTAAAGGCGTTGCAAAATGGCGCACACGCAAAATGTGTGCCACGTGAGTGATGAATTTTAGAGGAAAAATTTCTGCACAAAATTGTTTGATTTTGATAAGTGTATCTGTAAAACTGCGCTATCACTGGTTAATAATAGAACCCGGTAATAGAAGCAATTCTACGAGCAACAAATATTGAAGGGGGAAATGATTCCGACGGGGGGGGGGGGGATATTCTCAGTCTAACATGATTAATAATCTGCATGGGAACGCCTGAATATCCACATTGATGCAATACTACCACTTTAAATAAGTTCAAAAGAACGTATTTACTTTCAAAATTAATATCAAAATTTGCTCAGTCGATTTGCGCCTGCATGTTACATCCAGCGGAGTTTATGCAGTACATGACCAGAGCCAGAACAAACACAACAAAATTATTGAATAAACAGTTGTAAGTAAAGTAAAAAAAAAAATGAGTAGTACTTACGCTGGATATCTATTTCCAAAGGAGCATTATAAGCACAATTTCTGGCTCAATTGCCTCAGTTTTCTTTTTCTTTTCCTTCCTTTTCTTTTTCCTTTTTTTTTTTTTTTTTTTTGCCGGCCGAGTTCGGGGGGGGGGTGCGCCCCCGTGCCCCCCCCCGTAGTTATGCCACTGTGTGTATGTTAAAGGCAATGTGTGTGTGTGTGTGTTTTGTTTTTACAATCGCATTGCTTCACCTTATTTTTACACTTGGGATAAAGTCAAAGCTTCATTCATGTGTGTTGGCATGGAACATTTCTCATAAGCGGAGCAGAACTAGTTCAACCACACAAAATGAAATGAAAAAGGCGATAAAACTAGAAACAAATTGGCTTTATTAGATCAATGTCGCCACGTTTGTTCGTAGTCTGCCTGGAAGTCAGAAAGCCAGCCCCCCCCCTAAAAAAAAAAATATATATATATATATTCATATTTAAAAAAATATATATATATATATATATATATATATATCTGTGCAGATCCGGGAATCCCTGAATAGTGCTCAATATCATATGATAGAGCGCAATTATATTGACGTTGTTTAAACGTATCTCTTAGAACTCATTAGTAACTGGTACTGTATATATTCACACTCGCACTTATTTGCTTAACTTCCATTTCATAGTCAGTGGCCTGATGATTGCTGATTAAAAGCATGAAACTGCAGTAGCCACATACGGAGTATTAAATTCATCCTACTTCAAATATATATATATATATATATATAACGTATTTGTCTATTATGAGTCTCGCACTACTAGGTCATGTCTAACCACCGTTCACGAATGGTCTCCGGTAATACGCGGCACGCCACAATTCAACATCAATCTACTCGTGTGTTTTCTTTTTTTCATTTCAGTTTTATAAGCTGTCAACGTATTTCTAACAGGGTGAACCTCCGGCTGGTAACTAGCTACGGTTGTGAAGAAAGGAGAACAGAAATGGCAGAAAACATCTTCTTGTTCGTTCCAAACTTTATCGGTAAGGCGATTACATTTGTAGAAAGGCACGCACAAGGACTGGACGTGTCTATATGTGTATATTAACCAGTAGATAATATTCAGTCGTATATAAATTGACCTCATCAGTAATATGTGCTGTATAGTAAAGGATTATTAGTAGTAGTATTAGATATCAGAGTGTACACGCATTATTCATAGTTACAGGTTACGGTCAGATGTTACAATTGCAAATTTTCAGTCTCCTTGACCATTTATGTAGAAAGAAATAGTCAGGCTGGTAAAGCATTGCGGCCAATAACAGTTTATTTCTGTGCTGGGATTTTCGACCGCCTCGATCTTCATCAGGAGTGATAATGAACTTAATATATAATTTATATAAATTTATATATACATGTATTATCGAATACCGGAAACAATCGGCCACTTTTTCCAAAACCCATTTTCAACAAACTCGATCAGAAATGAACATAATAGTGGGATCCTATCCATTTCATGAACGAGGACTGAACCAAAACCAAAACTATACCTTTTTGTGGCTATCAAACGTCCGTCAGCTAACAAAATGACTCCATGAACATTGTGTGTTGATAAAAACCACATAATAATGATTATATGTTCAGCTGTTAAACAAAAGAAACGACACGGACGGCCCAATTAAAAGGAAGTGGCAATATTGTGGAGGTAGTCCTCAATTTAGGACACAACGCTCCAGAAATCAAGTATATATGATTAAAGTTTCTGCTGTAAATATGTTATAGTCATACATTTCCTCTGATGTTGCGTAATATTGTCAGAAACTGCTTTGACGGTGAAATTTATTGTGCAGCATTTTGTCGGATCAAATCTTATCAAGGCCTGAGATTAATTCAATACTGGAGTATTAATGCTTGTTTCTCCACAAGCAAACAAATTCAGGACGATTCCTTCCGGCCAGAATATACTCTCTAGCTACTGCATTGGTATATGTTTCAACGCATTTTGTTCTTGAGGCAGTTTTATACTTTCCCCAATCCCGTCACATATTTTCCTTAAATATCGGTGTTTAGTCTAATATATTGTTTTCATATAATGGTAGATGCGTCTGTGATTTTTAACCCACTTTCGCGGTATATTTGCCCCGTACAGGTTACATACGCATTTTTCTAGTCGGTGTCTTCTTGTACGTCATAAATACACACTACTTGATAGCAGCGTTTTGTTACTACGTAGGGGCATACATACTGGATGAATTTGATGGCATATCGGCAAGGAGGCTAAAACAAGGTAAACCAAGAAAAGTATTCCAGCTGTGCTAACATCCAAGAAATATGGTTAATATGTTATTTGATACTGATAGCATCTAAAACTCATTATTGCCTGCATGATTTTGTTACTGTACCATCAGTAATTTTATTACCACCTAATACCTTATTTCTCAACCTGCCCAATGTTACTATGCTAATGCTACATTCACATTATTATATTATATTTCGCCGTATCATTTTGCTATTTCTTTATTTGTGTTGAAGTTTTGTTATGTATTGTTAAGTTTTACTACGACTGTCATAGATATAGTAGTATACCGTAAGAAAAATTAGCAACAGCTATCAAAAACTTGGATACGGATATAAAAAAAAATGGCCAAATCCCAAGGAGAAATATGATTCGATCAAACGGGGCTCCCGGCCACCCTTAACATAATAAATGTAGCATAACAAATCTGGCCCGGCATCTTCGGCAATCGCGGCCTGTCACGCTTGCCCACCCACTCCCCTGTTGGAAAGAACACAATGTCGTGTCACTGACTGTTCACACAATGATTGCAGTATCGCTCTGTGAAAATAAACCAAATCCACATATTTTCGGGTTGTCCGTCCGTCCGTCTGTGCGTGCGTTACCGGTTCTCGTTACAGCCATAGCCCATAGAACCAATGATTGGATTTTAATGAAACTGGGCACAGGTATAAACCATATTGCAAGGATGAACTGACTACATTTTGGAGTTTAAAGGTCAAAGGTCACAGCTAGGCCTGTTTGATTTGGGGTCGTTACAACTATAACTCAAGAATGACGTATTGGATTTGGTGCAACTTGGGTCAAGTTGGTAGTATGAGGCATGGGTGAACTGATAAAAATTTGGAGTTGAAAGGTATAAGTTACGAGGCCTTATCGTCTGATTTGGGCTCGTTTCCATGATAACTCAACGTCTTACAGGGACCGGAAAGTCGCATATCGTGATGTTTTGGAGGTTGCCCGGCTCGGGTAACATTCTGAAAACGAACGCGCACGAATTATGTACATTTCCCTATGCAGCACGCATTCAGCCGAAGAAAGACGAACTGAACACAATTGATAACGGCCTTACCCCCAACGGCAATTATGTTCGCAGCTCCACGATTGTTGTTGCGCACGGCCTTGCAATATGGGCAAGCGAATGGTACTCAACGTACATGGATTACGAGCGGCGCATCCCTTTAAAGGATTCAATGTAACTTGGGCCATGCAATATTTGTTTTGCCTATGAGGTGATTACATTTCAGAGTTCAATGTTCGAAGGTCAAAGGCTTCAAGATCTTATAAATGTCTTTTCAAATTTTGTACATGTATACAAGAGGCTTTTAGATTTAAATCAATTTGGGTTGGTGTGCGGACTGTGGATGCATACCATCGACTGCACGCAATTAAATTGCTCTAGTTTATGTTCTCATCCAATCTCTTCCTCTTCTAGAAACTAAATTTGGTTGTATGCTGGACATTATCACTGATTACTGTGCATTAATATGTATTCTTCAAGCCCTCGGCCATTTTTATCCCGAATATGCGATCTATTTCCAGTTTCTCAGTGCACAACACCATCGAAGCCACGGCTGTACCATCATAGGTAAGTGAAACCTGTAAACGATAAGGGTTCTGCCCGGGGGGCACGTTTCCGTTTTAACACCCTTGCGAAGGCAATCTCAGCAATAATAGCTAACAAGCGACTAGTAGAGTCTACGTTATTTACATTATCAGCTGGCGCGCGAATTCAAAAGTCGCACCACCGATATCCGCACAACATGTGCAAATCAAGCTAAGCTCCTAACTGTATACTGGTTTAACACGTTCATCTCTCGAGCTCGAGTCGAATGCTTGATTTCATTTGCCTTCCGAATTGCTGTAATTATTTGCTCACTCACTGTCATGGAAGAGGAAGATGACATCCAAAGCTGAGACACCAAAATCTCAACCTGTATTTGTGTCACTGCGTGTTTACTGTTATTTATCAAATGATAGTGAAATAAACAGAAGTGGAACATGTACTGTACTAAGAATACAATACAATGTCATCCATCGTTTTAAGTTTTTGTGTGTGTGTGTGTGTGTGTGTGTGTGTGTGTGTGTGTGTGTGTTGTGTGTGTGTGTGTGTGTGTGTGTGTGTGTGTGTGTGTGTGTGTGTGTGTGTGTGTGTGAGTGTGTGTGTGTGTGTGTGTGTGTGTGTGTGGTGTGGTGCTGAGGAATGCGGGCAAATGCAATATGGTGCACATCAGGTTCAGTCTCGTTTTTATAAATGTAATTATTTTTTTTATTTCTTTATCTATTATTACAAGTGTATTAGCTAGCATTTTGATACGGTTAAGGGGAAACTAACTGGACAAACTGTACTTTTGATGATTTTGTTGATTTTAAGTTGCTAAAAGTAGTTTTTCCTTTGTTTTCATATTATAATTATAATCAGTAGTAGTAGTAATAGTATTGGTTTTGTATTTAATAATAATAATAATAATAATGATAATAATAATAATAATAATAATAATAATGATAATAATAATAATAATGATAATAATAATGATAATAATAATAATAATGATAATAATAATAATAATGATAATAATGATAATAATAATAATGATAATAATAATAATAATAATAATAATAATAATAATAATGATAATAATAATAATAATGATAATAATAATAATAATAACAATAATAATAACAACTAATAATTTATTAATTATTATTAGTAGCAGTAGTAGTAGTCGTAGTAGTCGTCGTCGTCGTCGTAGTAGTAGTAGTAGTAGTAGTAGTAGTTGTAGTGGTAGTAGTCGTCGTCGTCGTCGTAGTAGTAGTCATCATCGTCGTCGTAGTAGTTATAGTATTATTATTTAAATATTTAAGTATTAAATTTCTTCTTCTTCTTCCAATTATTATTGTTTTTATTATCATTATCATTGTCATCATTGTTATGAGTAGTAGTAGTATAGTAGTTGTAGTAGTAGTAGTTGTAGTAGTAGTTGTTGTAGTAGTAGTAGTTGTAGTAGTTGTAGTAGTAGTTATAGTAGTAGTAGTAGTATTTGTAGTAGTAGTAGTAGTAGTAGTAGTAGTTGTAGTAGTAGTAGTAGTTGTAGTAGTAGTAGTTGTAGTAGTAGTAGTTGTTGTTGTAGTAGTAGTAGTTGTTGTAGTAGTAGTAGTAGTAGTTGTAGTTCTAGTAGTTGTAGTAGTTGTAGTAGTTAGTTGTTGTAGTTGTTGTAGTTGTAGTTGTTGTAGTTGTTGTAGTTGTAGTAGGAGTACTAGAACTAGTATATTTTTTATTCATCTTCTACAATCATTTTGAAATTTGAAACAATTATAAGTGAAAGCAACTGTACTTCTACATGTAGATTCTCCTTTGATTTGTACTTTTGTTCATTATTATTACTATTTGCTAAATTAATATCTGGCTATTGCCTTAATTTAAGGTTTTTCACTTCCTTGTATATATATACGCCACTTCAAAACATGTTTGGATTTGATTCATATGACTACTCTCTGTTTATGAACTGCCGTGTAGCCACTGAACTCTGTGCTGGAGTTCAGTGGGTACACCACGTAGTGTAGAGTGCATGCAGTGGTGTGGGCATGAGCAGTGACAGAATCATTATTTCGACCGCTCAAGGAGCATGCGTCACAACCACTGATCTCTCCACTAGTGGGGAGATCAGTGGTTATTACGCATGCTCCTTGAGCGGTCGAAATAATGATTCTGTCACTGCTCGTGCCCACACGAGTTAGTATAGTGTGGAGATCAGTGGTCATAACTAACCAGCGAGGCGTGTAGACTTGTTCACTAGTCGCTTTGTAGCTATTATTGCTGAGATTGCCTTCACAAGGGTGTAAAACGGAAACGTGCCGCCCGGGGGGGGGGGGGGTTCTGCCATCAATAGAGATGGTGGGAGACGTGGAGTACCAATACACGAGTTTTATTAGACAATTTCTTGGAGAATAGGCTCTATTTCATAATAAAGAAATGGTGTCTTGTCCAGAAAGTCTCGACAAACTGATGAACTGAAGATCAAGTGTCGGATTTTGTCAGGTTTGGGGCATTATAGATTTTTTGTGTGCATAGTTACAGGTGACAACGGACATGAACTTGGCGCAAGAGAATGCAGAGGATTTCCCACCGACTGCCACACACTATTACTCCAGTTTAGATAATCATTTGTATAGCTGGGGAATATAGCATCGTGTAAAATATATTCGTTTGCTACATACTAAAAAATAAGGGCGCAAATTGGGGTGAATGTCCCAATATCAGCACCCTAGCAATTCTGGCGGTGAAAAGTGCACGATAGAAACCTTGGTATGCCAATCTCTCACTACAGCCAATACTTCAATGCTTTATTAATATTCATTAGTAAGTAGCCTGGCGACTGCTGGACTTTATTCATTATCCATAGCCATTGTCTAATGCTATTGTGTGGGGACTATAGACACGCACTCTCACACACACCATTCGATTTCTGTACATTTTCAATTTTGTACAGGGGGTTGGATATTGAGCAAAATCTGAACCCTAGCTTTTTAAAAAAAAAACATGCAGTTACATAAAATTGATTATTGATATCGTTTTCAAACCACCTAAAACAAAAATGTTCACTATTATGCTGTAACTATACTCAATGCCAGTATAATATGTTGTACAGTTTTTGCGTTATTAATTTCCAAAATTGACAAATATTATTTTTAACACCTAGTATATTATTGACTCTTACAGTGTTACGCTGCTGCAGCAACAGCAGGATGGCAGAACAGACGGTAAAACATGGTACTCCGCGGCTACAAATCCAATACTGGCGATTTACTTCAGTCCATGGGTAAGATACCATACCTTATTTGATGCGTGGAGGGGCGTGGGGTGAGGTATAAGAATTTAGTAGCACATTATCCTAACTCTAAAGGACTGGGGGGGGGGGCTTAAAAAGGTTGTTTTGTGTGTTTTTCCTGTGCTCTTCAAGTTTGTGTGCAATAAAATATACTGCTTTGGAAACCAGTCCTCCTTTTTTTTTAAAGTCTGCCACATTCTTTCAATGAACAGGGATATACCAGTTAACGGTTCTAGTTTACATTTGTACAATTTCCTCCCATCATTTAGGTACTCAGAGTGATGTGCGCAGGGAATGAGCTGTTCTTCGTCACGCTGTACCTTCTCCACTTCTCTGAAGGCCCTCATGGTTGGTACACGTAATAAACCAATATAAGTGTCGTTGTCGTCGACCTAGTTATGTGTAATGCTGTTAGAAACATCATGACATGTCGACGTATTTCATTGTATGTTGACATGAAAACATAAAGGGTACAAAAAGAAAATGAAGTCAAATTACGAACACGAGATGTTTCAATCAAACAAATAATTATTCATTACTATTACTGAATTAAAAAAAAAAATCTATCTTAACATACCCCGACGGCATGCATATCCTAAAAGGAGCTCGTACATGGACTACAGCGTCTGTGTGAAATGACATTGCAATTGGTTATGTTAAAATGTATTGTCTTTGTGAAGAAAATTGTATATCAGCAAGTCGACAAATTAAATTGGTAACGACAACTGCACTATACCTTTAAGTCTATTTTTAAATACACCAATATCATTTATTATCGTTATGAAAATCGCGGAAATAAATTAACAAAAAGTAAATATTTTGAGCTTCAATTGTATTCATGCTGATATCTATTGACTGATGATTTCAAGTCATAGAGTGCCTCATACTTCATACGTGTTTTGGGGGTCTTTTTTAACTTTAAATG
>JZLH01S0147213.1:13589-25265 GCA_001188425.1 Eucidaris tribuloides | reverse complement strand
CCTATCTGTTTTCTCTATAATTTTTGTTATGTAATATACATAATTCTACGTAAGTGCTTTGGTACATTTGTGTATAGCGCACATTTCATTATTATTATAATCATTATTATTAGGATGTTCTTTGTGAAATTTATATTTTACCATGCTTCCTTCTTTTTAACACCATTTGGATGATATGAGCACCCCCCCCCCCAAACACACACACACACACACACACACACACACACACACACACACACACACACACACACACACACACACACACACACACACACACACACACACACACACTCACTCACATATATTCATTCCACAATCTGGAGATTCCACCCTATGTAAATACTATGAAGAATAAGTGATGGTGGAAGTTGTCTCATGGTTTAGTACTCGTGCTTTAAAGATTGTGTCAGGGATGTGCAAGTCCATTACTTCCCTTCATTATCAATACCAAACGGTAGTTTAGTACTTACAAATAGTGTGTTGAAAGTCTAAGATCCATACGTCATGAATTTGTTGTTTTATGAGAAAAACTAATAACGACATGTTACCAGAATGTTGTTCTTTCTGTGAGTTTCAATTTTGCTCAAACTGCGAATCGCGGTTACTGTGCACCGTAGCAAGACGAGCAGAGCGCTCTGATTGGTTAACGGCTATCCCCTGCGCGACCTTTGGCTAACGGCTGATCGGACCATTTTGGAACGGCACGTGCACGTTTGACGTCGCGGATTTTTTTAATTTGCTCCTGAGCAATTGGAAAAAGGATGAAGTTTAACCGTCCAGATTTTCACCAAAACTCAATATTTTACCCCAAGTCTCTATGAGAGGTGTTTATTTATATTAATCTTCACATTGGATATGATTTCAGCTGACTTCATTCATTTAGATGTTTTTTGACTTGCAAATCAATGACACAATCTTTAAAGGCACAATTTAATATTGTGGAGCTTCAATAAAAAAAAAAATCGTCGTAAACGTTGATATTTGAGCTACATTGTAGTGCTTGAATAGACAAACATCCTACAATACAAAAGTTTGGAAAGTTATGCCACCACCGGCAAGGTATGCATAGATAAACATCACGTGTGACTTATTACTCCAGTGGAGTACAAAGTAGTCTAGATTTATAACACACTAGCCTATGGGAGGAAATGGACAGGTAAACCCAGTCAAACTGAGTACTTATAAATTTTCACTTTCTTGAAGTCACTAAATAATCATTTTGAATGACAAGTTTTTTTTTCAGGGCTTAATGAGTGTACCTTATGAAAGATACTTGGAGCATGGAGGGCTGTGTAGCTCACATCTTTTTAAACCGTGATCATTGTCAAATTGTGTCTTTAATCCTTTGCCCTAACCCTAATCCTTTGCACGCTGGATTAATTTTGAGGGGATAATAATGAAGATTGTTAATTTGATATTTTCTTTAAATCTTGCTATCCTCATTGCATCATTGATACTGGTAATTATTCTATAGATGTTGCTTAAGCATTATGGCCATTTGTTAGCTTTTCTAGTACAAACGTAATGGAGAAAACTAATTATTATGATTGTTGAATTTAATTGTACGAAGGTGCAAAATTGCAACTTTGCATGCAAAGGGTTAAGGGAAATTTTAGCCCTGATATCAACATGTAAAGGATTCAAGAAATGAAGCAAATGTAGAAGAAAAGTTTGAGTGCATTTGGATAAACTGTCTAGAGTCATGATTTTAAAAGGCAGATTTAAGATGCTGATAATTTTGAAACAACTGAGGGGGCAAGAGGGAGGGGGCTAGGAGGGGGAGTGATATTCAAACATCTGTTGATTTGTCATCTGTAGCGATACTTCTTATTCTTTTCACCCATGACCTTGGACTAACTTTGGAGAAAATGCAGTGTCATTCCAAGAGGTATGTCTCAGACCTAACACAGACCCATTTTAAAGTTTAATTTGATAGTTACAACTTTGTCAAATGTACCTTTACTACATCATATTGCAAATGGACAGTCACATATCTTCTTATGCCTCGACACCAAAGGGGACATGGTATCCTGTTTTTGGTTGTCCATCAGGCCTTCCTTCCATCTGTCTGTTATGTTCCCATTGCCGTGATAACTAAAAAAAAGGCTGATCAGATTTTAATGAAACTTTGGTCAAGTATGTACCATGAAATGACTAGATTTTTTTAAAGTAAATGTCAAAGGTCACACAGCTAATTACCATAATAAATTAAGAATGATGGATCAGATTGTAATGTTAATTGGGTCAAACATGCATTATGAGGCACGAATGAGCTGATTACATTTTAGAGTTGAAAGCTTTAAGGTCGAAGGTCAAAGAACCTTGTATATGTCTCATTTCAGCTCATTAATGCTGATCATGTTTGAATTAAATTTGGGTCAAATATAAATTATAAGGTGTCAATAAACTAATTAGATTTCAAAGGTCACACAGCCTCATACATGTACATGTCTGATTTGTGTTTATTGATCTTTTAACTGCAGATCAGAATTTTATAAGATTTGAGTCAAGTGTGTACTGTGATGCATCATAGAAGTGTTGAGATTTTGGAGTTGAGAAGTCATAGGGTATGAGGTGCGGAACAGCTTACCCAAAAATGTAGTTCGATATATATCTGACAAGGGTGCGCAATCCTTCAAAAGCAGTGTACATAAGCACCTTGAATCACTCATTCAACTTCTTTGTTACAACCCTTTACTGCTGTGAACCACAGATTGGCCCATGTAGTTTCTCTGCCATAGTGCTCTCCAGCCTATACCAGAAACTGACTCTACCTTCGCTCACCATGGGGTATTGTTCTCTTTAGCACTGTATATACAAAAAAAGGGGTTTGTACATCCGATTTCACCTTATTACCATGATAACTTATGAACTGCTGATCAGATCGGGTTCGTTGATGGATGAGAGATTGCAATTCAAACTGGCGTGGAGCCATACCCATCAACTGCATGCAATCAAACTGCTCTAATTTAATAATTTAATGTATTATATCAACAACGTTGCGATATATCTGTCATACGTGGTTACAAGTATTTTACTAGTATGTGTACGAGTACATACATGTATACATGTCAGTCTTTTGTATTTATAACTAAGTGTAGTAAATTATTATAAATAAGAATGTGACAGATTTAACATGGCCAACATGTGAAAGAGATATAAAAGAAAGATGTCTGGAACATAGACAAGTCTATTCTGCAACACATTGTACTGAAAGTTAATCTTTTGTGGAGTTTATTATTGCAGTAGTACCTGCATGAGCGTATAAAGATTATAAGGATTTATGTAACTTTATATTTTCATCAAATTAAATGCATGCTATTTTGCTGGGTGTCAAAACCTTGTATATTCAATTCAGCATCATCTTTTCACATAATCTCATCGAACATAGCCAGTAGGGAGCTACGTTTTTTTATTTGCCAAAGTCACAGATTTCAATTTGAAAAGATATGCAATACAAAGAAGGCAATTCCATTTATAACCGTGTTGAGGCAGCCATATCTTTTCTCTTCCCACACACGGAGCACTTTTGAGATACAAGATTTTGCCACACAAGATTTTGCCACCTATATGTGTATTGTGTATGTAACACTGCAAGATGATTTGTAATGTATTTTAGAACTGAGGGCAAATGACCATCAATTTTCCATCATTTGTGCACTCCTGCTTTCATGTATGTCAATGCTTGTATCTCTGTGCACATATTTTTATGTTAATTCACTAATTACTTACACAATGAATTTGTTTTAAAAGTTTGCAAAACTTGGGTGAAAAGGCCGGCAATTTGAGGGCCTCAACTGAAATAATGTAATATATTTATTTTTGTAATTACCACTTTTGTTTGCATTTGTTAATGCCTCTAGATCTATGTATTTGTGTCCTACACGTAGAAAGAATATTTTGAAACATATATATATATGTAGTAATTCGGTGAATAAAACGGACGTAAATTTGAAGCTGAGTAGCAGACCTGTAAATATGAATAACATCCACAAGTATCTGAAAAGGTCCAATACTAGTCATGTATTAGCTGTTAACTCTTTGAGTGCTGTAGGGTATATACGAGGGGCGTTCAGTAAGTAATGCCCCTGACCCATTTCCAGTTGTTTGATCTAGCTGAAATTTTGCATGTGCAACTATAGATTAAGTGGCAAATTACAGCTATGAACTAATTTGTGGTTTCTGATTTACAGGTGTTTGAACTGAGTCAAGTGTGAAATGGAGCCTGTTGAGTGTCGAGCAGTGATCCGGTTTTTGTATTTGAAAGGATGCACACCACGGGAGACTTTTGATGAAATGAAAGTAACTTATGGTGATGATGCCCCATCATATGACCTTGTAAAACACTGGCATCGTGAATTCAAACATGGTCGGAACTCTGTGGAAACAGCTCCCAGATCTGGTCCGCCGCCCCCCCTTCTGCCATTGATGAGGCATCTGTCCGTCAAGTTGAGGCTGCCATTGATGAGGCATCTGTCCGTCAAGTTGAGGCTGCCATTTTGGAAGATCGACGCATAACTCCATTTCACACTTGACTCAGTTCAAACACCTGTAAATCAGAAACCACAAGTAGTTCATAGCTGTAATTTGCCACTTAATCTATAGTTGCACATGCAAAATTTCAGCTAGATCAAACAACTGGAAGTGGGTCAGGGGCATTACTTCCTGAACGCCCCTCGTATCAACAAAAGTAAAAACTCCTCTCATTACTTTGGCAATTTGGTGGATTTTTATGCAAACTTGTATCTGTAAGAGAAAAAAGGACTTACAGCATGTCTTTTATTTTCCTGTACCAATGAACATTAAGGGAAAATGTTATTTAACCTCTAGTGTACAACATTCTTGTACAATAAGTGGCAACACAATTTTCATTTGGTTGATCGTGAAGGGAATTTAAATCCATCAATTCATATTTTCTTGTAAAAAAAAATTGACACAGAATATTAATTTTCCTTATTTATACTCATAAAAAATGTACTTTATTGGATTGGATTGAGGCATTATGCAAATATACATCTATCATTTATCCATTGTTTGACTGAAAAGCTTGTCACATGATTGGGGTTTGTGTGGAAGCCTGTTGTCTGGGAGTGTGCAATGACTATACTGGGCTTTTGTACAAACACGTCTTCGCTAAGGTGTTAAATGTCACCGTTCATGGTTTTTTTTTTTTTTATTACAAATATGCATGGTACAATAATTTTATAATATTCCACATATATCAGATTAGTATCGCAGATATGATAATGAGGTTTACCTTTGGATGACACTCACAGGGTTAAGAGGAATAAATTGAGGAGTATAGAATAAGAAGTACTTAAGTCACATTTTGACAAAATTGAGTTAGTGATTGTTTTGAAGTCGTTACATATTGGGAAATTTTTGACAAAATTTTGGTTGATTTTAGACTCCCAGTCTTATGGAGGACATTCCAAAAATATATACAATTACGTGTTTTTGACATTCATTTGTTTTCCTGAGACCCTTGTTTTAGAAAAAGAAGTACTTATGTCCACAATATTGATTATTGATTATTGGAAATCGACAAGTGTGACAATATTTGTTTTTGTCTTATATTCATCTTTTATTGTGTCAATTAACTTCACCAAGTTCGGATGTACAACTCAAAACAATTGTGATCTGTAGACAATTTTGGAAACTTTGAGCCTTTGTTTCTCAAAAGTAGTATTATGTGACTTCAGTACTTCTTATTCTGTACTCTTCAATTTAACATTACCATGGTCTGATATCTAGCCACAACACTGCCTTGCACAGTTGTAAAATTGGATTCCCATGCACTGAAAAAAAACCGAACCAGTATTAGTGAAGTTATTAGGAATGTTTTATCACTCACATAAGCTATCAAAGGTCTGTAGTGTTTTCATAATCATACTTAGGGACAATTAGATATTTCTGGCAGTTGATTTGTCATACTGGATGGTATTTCCTGGTAGGGGTGACACCAAGGTGAAATCTTTGGGAGGACTAAAAAAAAACCTGTGGTAAATTTTGTGACAAGCAAAAAAAAAGGTTTTCAGCTCAGGATTTTGTGGACACTAATCTTTGGTACAAATAGATGCATGGTACCTATTTTGGGAGTGAAATTGTCAATATACAGCGTGGCCCAAAAAGAATGCTACACATGCGATCGTTAATTTCTTCAACATCTTCCTCAAAATGTTATTGGTGATTATTTCATGGGTTAGAACATTCATTTTCCGACAAAATGATACCATGATCATTGATTTTGATGAAGGCATTTGGATTCTAGGGCTATTTTTCTGAGGCGATGTAATTTCCTAAACTTGCTATTTTTTCAAGTCCAGCGATCATCAGAACACCGAAATATTCTCTCGTGACGACTTGCCATGGAATGGGCTGCACTATCCAGGTGCAATGACAATGTAAGCCATACCTTACCAATGTCTTCCGTATCAAAGTAAGGCATTCCAGTCATCTGTCTCCCCGCTTATTCTATGGCACGCTGTTACGCGAGAATATTTTGGTGTTCCCAGGTTTGCGGGAGTTGAGAAAGAAACAAATTTCGAAAATTACATTGCCTCAGAAAAATGGCCCTGGGATCCAAACGCCTTACTCAAAATCAATCATCATGGTATCATTTTGTCGGAAAAAGAATGTTCTAACAAATGAAATAACAATTAGTGGCATTTTGTTCATGTTGTTGAAGAAATTAACGATCTTATGTGTAGCATTCTTTCTGGGCCACCCTGTATACTAGTACTCAAACCTCATTTTCTTATTTTCAAAGCCATAAGGAATGACCACTCCACTGTGTCTCCCCCCTGTGGTCTCGCCCCTGGTCTCTGGTAATATTCAATGAGATGGAACCATCTTGCTATACAGCATGTCCCAAAAATAATGTCCCTCTGATAAACTGCTGAATCAAATCCTAACTCAGGTATTATTCTATATATTGTGTTCAGATTTTGAAAGCCAATTTTATTTTCTAACTTTTGTGAAAATTTCATTGGTCTCGCTTCATTGGTTTTGAATATACAGTCAATTATGCGACAGTAGTGCTTTTCAGTCCATTCCAAGTTTGCAATGCTACATCAAAGCATCAACCTGAATGGAAATCAGGTACAAGGACATGTAGGAGAACATTAAAAGTTTACAAGCTGGACATGGAAGGACAAACCATAAGTGGAACACACTCTGTGAAAGCAAACACGACCAGTGGAACAGAACTTTAATTAGTTTTCATTTTAGAAAGTGAATGAACAGTTCTCAAGATGATTCCAGTGAAGCATGGAATAACGTATAATATGTTTGTGATGTGCCTTTCTTTTCATCAAACTTGGAATGGGCTGGAAAGCACTGCTCTTACAAAAGAGCCTGTGTATTTAAAACCAATGAAGCGATACCTTTGGAATTTTCACAGGAATTATAAAATTAAGTGGGCTTTCTAAATATGTAAAGTTTATTGAGTATACAACTTGATTTTAGTAATTATTCTGTGGTCTATGAGAGGGGACATTTTTTTCTGGGACACGCTGTAGCGGTTACTCATGTGATTGAGGGATGTTGTATTATCTTTACCATGTATGGATGCAATGAACCACAAAATACTAGAGAAATATTTGATAGCATTCAATTACCTTTCAAACTGACAAGAAATTCTCATTTTCCGTCATTTCCCAGTTTTGGTGGTGTTCATTGCTACACCTAGTCAGTAAAAAAAAAACCAACACACACACAATTAAAACTGCTATGCTGCACTAGCTTGAAAAACAACACAATTTTAAATAACCTCATTTGTTTATCTACATGTTATGAAGTATTTGTATTTCCCGTATTTTTCAGTATACCTAAATACTAATCCACTTGTCAATCCTGTGAATGTTACATATTTCTGAAGAAAAAAAAACCCCTCACCACCCCTGCCATGTAAATACTTCAAATTTTGTTTTTATTTTGTTTCCTGATACTGTGAGTATTTGTAGTTTTGTGTCTTGGCATTTTGGTTGTTTAAATACATTCCTTACTCCCCAAAATTGTTATTTCCGTCACTCACTTCTTTACTTGCCATTTACGTAGCATTTTGACAGTGATTATTGGTACAACATTTTGCACATACTGAAGTAGTCATGAATACTTCTCTTTGCATGTTTGTAAAGTCTGGGTTAACATGAATTCTTTAAATGATCTTGTCCAAAATAATTATTTTTTACCATTTTTGTAAAGAAAGTAATATATGAGAGAATATAATATAAAGTGTAATTTAAGTGGTTATAAAATTGTGTTATGATAAAGGAATGAATTCATAAGAAACATTATTTGATGAATCATGCTACTCGGTTGAATCAAATTGTTGTTGGTTTTGTTTTGATGTCATGCAGAGAGGATTTTTTTTTTTTTGTGCAAAATGTAAAACATGTATTTTCACTCCAGTGACAAAAATGTCATTTTGGCTTTTTGACATACCTTGGAGTTTTATTCGTGAATTTGTATATGATCAAAACTCAAAAGATAGGTTAGAAGATGCACAAAGTAACTTTACATAGCTTATAATGCACATGAAAATAACGTTACTGTATCCATGCAGTGTCTTTTGATGGTGGGAGTTTAAAACAGTCGTTTGACATTAGCGCATTTTGCTATGATACTCTTCAGTTCGTTCTTGGCATTTATTACATTTTGATGTGAAACTAGGCAATTTGGTCTTGGCTTTATCACACTTTGATATGAAACTCTTCAATTCCATTGCCTTCATATTTTGATAATGCTCAAACAATCCAACGCATTTGGCATTTAGATTTATTCTCTGCTCCATAACTACATGTATTTGTCTTTTGTATAGTTTTCTTTTATGTGGATTTGAATGCAGCTTCCTATTGTATACGTGACATGGGATTCTTTGGTGTAGATTTAAACCATTTAAGACACAGCCAATCAACAACCGAAGCTAGTATGATGCTTACAGAAGGTCACACAATTGCTTAACGTGCTCTCACGAACGACCCGATGGTTGTACGATCTTAGTCAAATTTGAAAATTTTTGGGTGTCCATCTTTGCTCAACTTCGGGATAGTGTGATGCCTGCATTAAGGAGTAATCCATATGAACAATAACATTTCACAACACATTACTTCTCCATCTTCCTTGATCTGAGTTAGACATTGTACACAAATATTCATAATGAGTTAAAAAAAAAACCATTTCATTGTCAGTCCATAATTTTCTTGTATAATGGAGTGATCCAAAACTTTCCACACACTCGGATCCTCTGCTTTTTTTTGTTGATAAAACTTGTATTAATTTGAGATATCAGTCATTATGGTGAAAGTCCTTCACTTAAAAATTTAAACCCAAAATCAATTTTACGGACAAAGGAAATGCTGATTTTGCTGTGATCAGGCTCTGTATCCGGCGATAAGAATTTTATTCCTGTAATTGGCTAGATAGTGTAAATGTTTGACAATCAGAGAGAGGGATACAGGGTAGGATGTTTTGGTGTGGCTCATTATTCCAAACACACATAATACATTTCTGAAACATCTGTACCTGAGGGCTCATTAGTATGAAACTGAAATAGGGTTGATCCGAATTGCGTAGTATTTGATCCTTCGAAATAAACCTTCGGGATAATGATCTGTAACTTTTTATCGAGGGTTTAAGAGAATTTGCTGGTCTTGAAATGCAATACAGGTAATTAGGAATTTGAACATGTAGATGTTGAACTTCTAGTCAAGTGAACTTCCAGACTTATTTTTATGTTCTGTGAGGGGAAAAGCTATTAATCCTTCCATCCGATGACTTTGAAGTCTGTTCTTGGTCAGTGTTGTAGTCGAGGCCAATTTCTGGCGGTCTCAGTCTCGGCCTTGGTCCGAGCCACCTGTACAAACCCTATAGAAAGGTACTGTTTCGGGGCGGCCTCGGTCTCAGAACTTGTGGACTCGAACTCGATCTATACAGGCACTTTTTTAGTACACTTTTTTTTTTACTTCACTGACTTATTAATTTTCTGTTTTGGTTTGACAGCATTCCAGAAAGTTGAGTTTTGTGTATTTTATTGCAATTGAGTTGATGACGTCATTACACTCAAGAATTTGTTAACAGGCATGTGTCCAGATAGGAAGTAACATCAGTCATCGAAATGTATATGTATCTGCCACATTTTGGTACAATTTATATGTGTGCAGTTTGTATTTCGCTTGTATATGTAATACATTTTGAATATTAAATGCACAAACATGAAACATGTTAAATTGTCCGCTTGAGTGCGAGTTTTTTTGTGTGAACTTTTTGGGTTTTCGTCATTAATGGAAATATTTCCCTTCATAAAATGCAATGTTATTGCAAATCTTGTTGCCTGGATAGAAGTGTGTTGATGGCTTCCCAACAATGAGTACTTCTACCATTGGTTTTCATTCTGATATAATTATGTGCAGAGTATTACAACACGCAAGGAGGAAATCAAGAAAAGATGCGTATGTATGTGTCTGTGACTCTGTGTCTGTGTATGTGTCTGTGTGTCTGTGTGTGCTAGTTTTTGTGTATGTGTGTAGTTGTGTTTGTGTATGTGTTTGTGTTTGTATGTGTGTGCTTGTGTGCATTGATTGCCCCCCCCCCCCACCAAATTTTGACAACTTGAAAAATTCATTAAATGCAAAGTGAGGATATATTTTAAAACTAAAAGCTGTGTAAGGCACTATGAAACCATGATATTGAGCATAAACATTTTGTGCTATACATGCACAATTTTCAATTCCGCGCAAAATGTTATTTTATTTATTTATATCTTCTTTATTCGCTTCGTTAAAAAGCACAATACAATACAAAAATATAAAGCACATAATCGTACACAAAAAACAATTAAAGGCCTGAATACGCACATGTATACAATAACCCCTCAATAATACAGCAATAAAAGTTTTTTCTTACTGTTTTTGCCCTCACCGAAAAATGGATTGACGCCCCTAATTGTTTGTGTGTATATATATGTGTGTGTGTGTGTGTGTGTGTGTGTGTGTGTGTGTGTGTGTGTAGTGTGTGTGTGCTGTGTGTGTGTGTGTGTGTGTGTGTGTGTGTGTGTGTGTGTGTGTGTGTGTGTGTGTGTGTGTGTGTGTGTGTGTGTGTGTGTGTGTGTGTGTGTGTGTGTGTGTGTGTGTGTGTGTGTGTGTGTGTGTGTGTGTGTGTGTGTGTGTGTGTGTGTGTGTGTGTGTGTGTGTGTGTGTGTGTGTGTGTGTGTGTGTGTGTGTGTGTGTGTATGTGTGTGTCGTTCATCATTTATTGGTCTGTTGACGTTTGAAGGGTTTGTGGTCGTGACTTGCAGTCGACAAATGTGAAGTTCGTGTTATTTACGATATAGTTGGTGAATGGGATCTGTCACTGGGCTGTGTCTCTGTTTCCTTGAATTGTCCCGAATCACGTCTTTTTTCCCTCCGTGGGATCTTGGCCTCTCGACACTCTTGCTGCTTTCTCCACGGATATCTCATTAAGACGACCTTGCTTTGACAATATTTTATGTCCTGAAATAACTATATAGGCGTGTAGGACCTCTTCATTTTAGGGGGCACACAATTTCTTGCTAAATATCTACTCAATGCCCAAATAATGATATTTTTTGCTTACGGGGGGGGGGGATGGGTAGTATGTAAATTCTTTGACTTACACCAAAATTTTGCTTTGAACGAAATAAATCGATCCAAAATT
>JZLH01S0147179.1:5761-24313 GCA_001188425.1 Eucidaris tribuloides | reverse complement strand
ATAATGGACACCGATAAGCTGTATACTCAGCTTTACCAGAAGGTACAGGAGTGGATAGAAGATCCTACACCTCTCGTTAATGACAGTTGTGTGTTGTTTGTCGAATTCCCACCATTAAAGAATGTGATTCACAAGTCTCTGTATCATCCATGCTCTGCCTCTGTTGAACATCTCACGAAACAAGCATTATCAATCATCTTGCACAGCTGTCTAGTGTGCATCACTCGGCAACTTGCTGACTATTGTTGCACGACTTCAGCATTTTAGAGAGTCGACTAGTCGCCCGCCAATAGTCGCGACTTCGACTATTAGTCGACTATCGGTGTTCAACGTCCTAGTGTGTTCAAGATTGGTGGTGTGGGGTGCATGGGTGTCGCAGTCGGAGTCGCAGTGAGTGCAACGTATACGGCAACACATGTATGATAGCATTGCACGATTATAGGCTGATCCAAGTACATTTTGGCAGTTCTGTTTTAGGATAGATTATGGCCGATTCACAATGAAAAACGTAAAGGAAAAGAGTCAAAAGATCAAGCAGCCGTACACATACACAATGCCATCATTATGTTGCAAAGATGAACGTGGGAAGGTTACCCAAACCAATATTAATATGGTACCCTGCTCTTGAACAGGCACTGCTAAACAAAGAAAGTGCCAGAGCACAAATACAGGCTGCAGAACTACCTGTGACACTTCTCACTGATGGGACAAGGAAGAAGGGAAGAGGATACACCACCTTCCTTGCTTCGACAGGAGAGGGAACTGTTGGAATGAGCCTGCATGATATAGACACAGAGACTGCGGATTCTCTTCTCCAGGACACAGAAGAGACGCTTGATGAATTAGTAATGCTCAATCTGAAAAAATAAAGAAGAAGTACATACAATTCTTTCTAAAGTTAAAACAACCATGACTGACAGGTCCATCATCAACAAATGCTACATCACCAAACTTGAGAAATGGAGGGCTAGTGTTCTTCCAGAGGTGATGGCTAACTGGAAGGAATTAGATGAGGAAGTAAAACAAGAACTTGCCACTTTAAATGACTTATACAGTGGGAAACATTTGAGTTTAAATCTTCACGAGTATGCAGGAAGTGCATTGATGAGTGGGAAGTTATTGAAGCTGATGGAGGAAAGTTGGGGCGGGAGAAGAAAGTCTTGTGGAACAGAAGTAAAACAGAGTCTGGATCACTTTTGGCAGTGAGAACTTTCTGCAGTTTGTTGGGACCAGACTGTGATGAGCAGTCTGGCATGGTGAGGGAATTTGGTGTTCTGGTTTCAGTTTCATACCTTGTCCCCTACAGAGGTAACCGCTTCAATATTCCTTTTCAAAACAGTGCTGCTGTATACCATCATATCAATGACTTCCACAAATTGTGTGATACACCAGATCCCAAACGTGAAGAGAACATGTATGTGAAATGCTTGAAGGGAGACTTTGAAGACGACATAATTCTTGCAGGTAAAAGAGCTATGGGAATAATTGGTCAACATGTAACTGGGCCACTGATGAGAATGGTCGAAAGCAAACTCCACATAATGGACACCGATAAGCTGTATACTCGGCTTTACCAGAAGGTACAGGAGTGGATAGAAGATCCTACACCTCTCGTTAATGACAGTTGTGTGTTGTTTGTCGAATTCCCACCATTAAAGAATGTGATTCACAAGTCTCTGTATCATCCATGCTCTGCCTCTGTTGAACATCTCACGAAACAAGCATTATCAATCGTCTTGCACAGCTGTCTAGTGTGTATCACTCGGCAACTTGCTGACCATCTGCCTGGTGGCCGATTCCATGATGTTAGCGACGAAATTCGTATGCAAACTCAATCATGCCCCAAAGATAATTTGTGTGCCGAGAGAGTCTTTGCAGGCCTAGATTACTTGCGAAGAAAAATGCCTAATGCAAATACAGTGGCTTTCGAAGGAATACTGTTGTGGAGCCTAAACAAAACCAGGAACTATCTCGACAGCATGCCAGTAGACAAAAGGGAAAGGTTTATGGTAGATGCAATGCATTAGATGACAGCTTTCCTTAAGCTCTACCAGAATAGGAGTAAACACATCAAGGAATGTGTTGCTGAAAAGGTGCGCATGGCAAAACAGAAAAAGGAGGACAAAGAAAAAGAAAAAGCCAAGCAATGCGCTGAGAAGACAGCCAATGCTTTTCAAGTCTGTGGACTGTTATGCACATCTATTGAGCACATCGCAGAATTGAAACTGAAAGCTGAAAGTAGCGGGCAACTGGAAACATATCTCAAATCGCAAATCAGGTACTGGAAATGTACTGTCAAAAGTGGATTTAAACGAGATGCATTCAATCTCACCAACAAGGCAATAGCAAGATTGTGTCTCGCCCACCCGTGACTAAATATCACAAAGATGAATTTCCCAGAGTACATCCCTAACCCAAGTTTGACCGAAAATGACCGTTGACCTTACCATGTGACCTTTGATGGCACGATAACAAGAATGTACCCCTAATGCATCTATCACCCAAATTTGGTTGATATTGCAGCAACATGTGCAAAGTTATGTGTCATAAGACAGTCTTGCACGTACACTAACGTTTGAACTAAAATGACCTTTGACCTTACCATGTGACCTCCAACAGCACCGAACCATGTAGGTCCACCAAGTGCATCGACAACCCAAGTTTAGTTAAAAAGGGAGGGACGTTTGCAAAGTTATTTATGTGCATCTATCATCTATCTCACCATGTGACCTCCGACAGCACCACAACGTGCGGGTCCCCCATGTGCATCTATCACCCAAGTTTGGTTGCCATTGGACCTACAGTTGCCAAGTTATGTGTCATAAGAGAGTCTTGCAAGTAAACTATAACATTGACCTCAAATTGACCTTTGACCTCACCATGTGACCTCCGACAGCACTACAACATGCGGGTCCCCCATGTGCATCTATCACCCAAGTTTGGTTGCCATTTGATTTACGGTTGCCAAGTTATATGTCATAAGAGATTCAGACGGACGGACGGACGGACGGACGCCATTTGGATCCCTTAGTCTCGCCTTCACCTCCGGTGGGCGAGACAAAAAGGGGCAAAACTTGTCAGTTGAGGAACTGGAGTCAAATCTCAGATACATCATATCTGAGGTCATGATGACCCCAAGTGAGCCAGAGGCAAGTTCTCCAGTGCATATGGCGTCAGCAGAAGAGAAGGAAGAAAAAAGGAATGCCTTAAAACAGAAACTCCTTGCTAAACTATCACCAATGAAAACAGGCATCGCGGGTCATTTCCAGGAGATAGAATCATTCACCAGCGGATAAGGCATTCTTTTCTGGAGTCTGAAGATGGCAAGCTGTTAGAGTATAAAGGGACAGTGTTGCGGAAAGCACCTGATGAAGACTTCGAAAACCTGGTAGAACGTGGGGACAAGAAATTCAAAGGGACCTTCTCATTTTACACTGTACTCTACGACACGCCCTATGAAGAGATAATGTGCTATCCTCTCAATAAAGAATGGGAACACCATGCATGATTGAAACATTGAATATTTGCATGAACTTTTCAGCAAGAAACTCTTGAAAGAAACATTGTGTAACCTTCATGAATGCACAAGTGGTCCTGTATGGCAATGTGAGGTAAGAATGACCAAGAAATCTTATTTAAAGCTTTCAACTCTTTACTTACTCTCCTCTTGAATGTAATGTTGGTATTCTTGTCTCAGTTAATTGGTTATCATCATCAAATACTGCCTGTTTGTTCTATTGCAATGAGGACTCCTCAATTTATTCTCATTCCCAAGTGAAAACGCTGAATGCTCAAGAAAAGTATCAGTCAATGCAGTATTTTGTTGATAATAATGATTTTAATATATTTTTATTGCAAAAAGCAATCATTTGTAAAATAAATAACATTCTGTGTCATCAACAAACAAACAGAAAAAAGTTTCGTAATGATAGGTATAATAGTATTTGATTTATAGCATTTTTGCATATATAATGAGCTCACTTGCATATTTTTTCCATATCTATTCAATTTCTATGGCAACTATATACATAAATGAATCAAAATACACACAGGGTGAAAGAACTTCATCCAAAGATGATCTGTGGCAAATTTTATGATGCAGCTATTATCCAATCAGGAATTAGGAAATTTTTGCATATCAATTAACTGGACTTACAAAATTTTTCACTTCTTTTGTCTTTGCCATGGGTTAATTTATGCGAAAATTGGGATATTTAGAGGTTTATAACTAAAAAACAAAAGGACATTAGCACCTCTTTTCTTTTACTCTTTGTAGTATGTCCACTATACTACCACAAAACATCTCTAACTTGAAAAAAAAAAATTCTTCTATGTAAAATTTCTATGTAAAAAGTGATGTCATTTTTGCCATTTTTGCTCAAAATGGCTGATAATTGCACATTTTCACGTCACTTTCACGAGCATAACCTTTGAACGGATAGTCCGATTTTCATGATTTTTAAAAAAATATCTTCTCTCACCCACATGCATCATATAAACATGATTTTCAGTTATATTTATAATTTTTTAAAAATGGAGTGATAAGCCTACTTTCAGCCATCCCAGAAACGCTCACACCGCCTATGAACCCCCTCAATGACATGTGAGTCGCATCTTAATTTGTTCTCGTCGACGTCTCTCTTCAAGTGGTCGTGCAGAGATTTCACTGCTGCGCTGATAGGTGATGGACCATCCCGAACAAACTGGTGAACTAGTGATGGGCATAGTTTGCTGTAGATGTCAACGGAGTCTAGCAATGTAGACAACTTGGACAGGACGTTACCATGCTGGCCTGGATATAGCTAGGAAAAAAAAGAGACGGAACAGCGGCTCTGCATCAGGGTAGGTAGTAATCCTGATCTGGTTTAGTCCCTGACTACTGGGGTGGCCGGATTCACTTCGCACTCACAGAAATTGCTCTTACCCCCTCCCTCCACTTTACTCTATTCGGTGCATCATCCTCCTTTAATCCAACCCTCCTACTCTCCTCCACCACTTGCTTCTTCCATGTCTCCTTCGGTCGCCCCCTTCCCCTCGGACCAACCACCTCAAACTCAAGCGCCCTTCTCAAACATGATCAACATCCCTCCTCAACACATGTCCATACCAATGTACTCCATTCGCCTTCGCCATCTGATCCACCGTTTCTTCCAAACCCAACATCTGCATCAAAACCTCAGTCTTCTTCCCGTCCATCAGCTTCACACCACACATCGCTCTCACCATTGCACTCTCAGTTCTCAGGATCCCCATCTCGTTTTCACTCAAACACCGCGTTTCGCTCCCATACAATATCGCCAATCTCATGCAACTCCTATAAACTAATCCTTTCATCTTCAGAGGAAACCTGTTCCCATATAGCAACTATCCGCATTCCCTAAACTTCACCCATCCAAATCTTGCCCTCGCTGCAGGGCTACCAACCTCTGCTGACCAAAAAACATACTTATTGGTGATCCGCGTAAACGCGAATCACCATAGAGTTTGTACGAAATTTTTTTCTTTATTTATGTTTCTTTCTGGTCACTTTTTGTTCAGACGATAACTCAAGAACGGTAGCGTTAATAATCATGTAACTTAGCATAGTTAGGACTCATGTTAATACCTCGGCATGGCAACCCAGTCAATGTGATAGCGCACCTATAACGTCATTTATGACGTCATTTGTAAAAAATCTAGACTTAACCTACATTTGCGATATCTCGAGCCGGCGGTCGAATAAAATAACCAAACTTGGCAAGGGTCAAGTTCAGGTCATGGGTCATCTTTTGGTCCAAACCACGTGCGCGCGCGTCTTCACATGCGTATACGGGTGCGTCAAAAAATAAAAATGCTCCAAATGACTTCTTATTAACGGTACCATATGTTTCAGGTCATTTGGAGCATTTTAGTGCGCGCGCGTACGCGCGTTTTTTCACGCGCACCCGTTTCCCAACCAAATTTTTTTTCGATGGATTTGGATTTCTGACTGAATTCTCCATCAATTAGAGCCCTTTCCCTACAACTAGGACCCAAAATATCGCTTACAGGTCAAAAAACGTAAAAGCGCGCGCATTACACGGGTAGTGAATAATGGGCATTTTTAATACTCACTTCAGTAACTACTCTAGATTAAACGGTGACCATACTTTTTATTGCTTATTCTTGATAGACTATGATGCTTAAATAGCATTCAGGGCAACGCTTTCTATGCAAAGGTGTCGCTTTGACGTCATCTATGCACGTACAAAGAAAATCGCATCCTCGACATATCTCATGACGTGGAGTCGAGTAACATCACCACAAACCTACTACACGTAAATTCAGGTCAAAGGTATCATGCGTGCTTATCACATGGCGTGCGGGCGTCACGACGAATCGCGTAATGCGTAACATATTAAGTATTAAGTCATTTTTCTTATTAATTAAGTATTAAGTACATTTAAGTATCAGTCATTTTTCTCGAGAATAAACGATGACCCCCTACCTTGTATTGCTCATTCTGATAGCCTATGATCCGTAGATAACAGTTCAGACATTACTTTACATGCAGAATACTTGTGACGTCATCTGCGACGTCACAAAGAAAATCGTATTTCGCGCATATCTCATGACTGGAATCGAGTAAGATAATCAAAGTTGGTACACAGTAACTTCAGGTCAAAGGTCATCACTGGTCCTAATTATAACCATTCACGCGTCGCGACGAACGCGTACGCGCACGTCGAATTTTGAATTGACGTTTGATGGAGAATGTAAGGTGGTGAGGGACATATTTCAGCAGGCAATCATACGTGATATAGATTGTTTGCCACATTTTTTTAGATTAAATGAACGGAGCGTTTACGCGGATCACCTATTCGTCTTAGTGACAAATTAAAATCTAGTGCAATGTAAAACTCATATTTTGAAGGCAAAAAACATATCTTGGTCCAAAAATGGGTAAATTTCACATACTAAGCATGCCTATCAAATTTAAGAAAAAACATATTCTGTATTT
Source organism: Eucidaris tribuloides (assembly GCA_001188425.1). Classification (NCBI taxonomy): domain Eukaryota; kingdom Metazoa; phylum Echinodermata; class Echinoidea; order Cidaroida; family Cidaridae; genus Eucidaris; species Eucidaris tribuloides. The sequence continues at coordinate 17,334 of JZLH01S0147179.1, read as the reverse complement.
AAAAATCATGTTATGTTACTTTTGAGGATGAAAAAACATACTAAATATTGTTAAAACATATTAGTTGGCAGCTCTGTCGCTGTCACCGCTGCCCTGCACCCTTTTTTTATTTTTGTACTTAATACAAAAATATTATCTTTTTACAGTTTTCATCAGATGTTCTTTCCTTAAATTCAGTAAGGATAAAATAATGCTTGTTTCGCTCATGGAAACAAATTCAAGACATTTCCTTGCTGCCTAAATAAACACCCTTGCCAGTGTATATACTGGTAATGTGTTTCAACTCATTATGTTCTTGAGACATTTTTGACTTCTCCTAATCATGTCACTGCCCTTTAAAGGCAGGGGATCTCTTTTGCATGCCTAAAAACTAACATTGTGTAAATACAATGGCATTTAGAAGAAAAATGCCATCTGGGGACCTTAAGCAAAATATAGAAGCTGGAAACTCAGTTTTAGTGGAATTATAGTGACTGTTAGACTCTGATTTGAATTTTTTTCTCGCGAGGAAAAAATTCCGACCATAGAACGAACACTAAACAGCTATTGTTTTTCTTTCGCATTTTTCAAATTCTAGGTAATAACTGACCACCAGATTTCACACACGTGCCCTTCATCAATAGCCTAAGGGCATGGGTTATCTTTCCTGGTCTTCGGGGATGTTTGCAAATGAGATCTTCTGCCTTTAACCAAATGAAGACAGTTTGATTTTACTTTAATATGCATTTCCCAAAGACCTCATGATGAAATATTCTACTTCATGATGAAATATCTCATCTCTCGTCTTAACGGGTTAAAGGGCAGTGACATAATTGGAACAAACAAAAAATGCCTCTTGAAACAAACTGGTTGAAAGATATATCAGTGGATACACCAGCTGGATTGTATACCCTTGCTTGAAGAATTTATCTTGAATTCGTTTATTTTTAGCCGAATCAAGCGTGAACATTTCTATCGTGCCCCGATAAAAATACATCCCATAGAACCCTACACAACAGATTTGTCTATCACAAAGCATACAAATGGAATTTATTTTAGAATGAGTCAACGTTTGACTACAAGATTTTCAGAGGAGAATCCTTGCACAGTTTACTTGATTCTAGGATAATTCCACCCCAAGTTGATGACTATACCCCAATCATGTCATTTACCTTTAATAGGAAGTGTATATTTTGTATTCTAACAACACTCAGCTGGCTCTACATCATAACCTACCATGTCCAGAATGTCAACGATGCTGCCCTTGTTTAGCGAGGAAGACTGCATCATGCCCGACATCAGCAAAGCTGCACAGACGTTAGTTATAGGACTGTTACTGCTGTGGGATGGTTGGAGATGATGTGACAGCGCCCTCTCGAGTTCCGATGATCTGAAGTCTGTTCCCATCATGCACAAGGAGATTGTTCTGGCGATGCTTAGTACAGTGTCCTGTAAAATCATATGGGAAATACCCAAAACAAACACACAAACAACAATGTAAAATGTAGAAAATGTTCACATACTGCTGGGCCATTATGCATGAACTAGCAAAAAAATGTGTTTTTATTGGTTGGTGTGAATAAGTGAAAACTGCATAATCCAAACATTTGATGAACTCCCAATATTGCAACTGAAACATCAGTGTTATTGTTCAGCCTAACACTGCAGCCAGGAAAACAAATCCCAGAGAGGATTCAAGATGTAACTTTACCAGAGAATGTTAAATATATGGACAGAACATGACAGAAATGAAGAGAATATACATGGTGAATATATAGAAACAACTGATACTATAATTTAAAAAAAGCAAATATTTGGAACATAATAAGGAAGACTGGGCTTCAGAGATTGTTACTTGAGAAGAATGAAGAATGAAAAGACATAGCAAACTAAGGACTTTGTGGAACAGTAAAAAGGAATGGATAAATGGAATTATGCATAATGTTTCCAAAAGGCTCAAGATAGAAAAGGGTGACAGTTCATGGTATTTGAATTGCATGGAGCAGAAGACTCCTGATGATGATGATGAATGATGATGATGAATGATAATGAATGAGGATGATGATGGTGATGATGGTGATGATGATGATGATAATGATGATGGTGGTGATGGTAATGATGATGATGAATGAGGATGATGATGGTGATGATGGTGATGATGATGATGATAATGATGATGGTGGTGATGGTAATGATGATGATGAATGAGGATGATGATGGTGATGGTGATGATGATGAAGATGATAACAATAGTGATGATGATGATGATAATAATGAGAGGATTAACCTAAATTCACCTTGAAAGAGCTGTGATTCCCGACATCAAGTGGGAGATGAAACCATGCTATCAGATTGAGACACGTGTCTTTGACATCCGCCTTCTCTTCCTTGCAGTTCCAAATGAGGGCTGCCAGCGCCGCGTGGTACCAATCCTGAAACTTGGCCAGTGAAATCCACAGGCTGTGCATTTCTCGCGGGTTGTTGGCGACAACGGGCTCTGAGGCAGTGGCTGTCAGGACCCTGCTAATGTTCACTAGGTGAATGGAACGAGCCTCTGACGGCAAATCTGATGAAAGATGGGATACAGACATTGTCGTATTGGGATCGGTGTATGAAATATATGTATGATTGTTGTGAAGAGGTACCAATATACTTGTTAGTAGAAACGTTCTACAAGAAAAAGTCTCAGAGCAGAAATACAGTATATGCAATTGATGTGCAGTGTTTATTTATAAACTCCACTTCCAGATGAATATACATAATGCAGTTACAATAAAGTATCGACTGAAAGCATAACATAAGCTTTAATGTCGAAGTGCTCCGGTCAAAGAGCAATTGCTATAAAGACCCCGAGTCATGGAATACCTGTGACTTTTATCAACTCACAAGAATATGATCAGATATTCTTACGCGACGTTAGGGTTTAAAGTTAAATCCATAAAGATTATTAATAAGGACTGCTGGTCAGCCAAATGGGTGGCTGCCAGCTAATAAACGAGTGTGGCCAATGCCATGTTGAGCAGAGAGAGAGAGTTATGGGTTGAGGTCAGTTCAAGTTTAGGCCAAGAGTTATGGTTGAGGTCAATTCAAGTTCAGGTCAAGTGTATGACCCCTACTTTGGTGACCTCTACAGGTAATTGGCTATCCATCAAAAGTGTAGTGACAATCTCCATATAACAACATGTCACATGACTTGCGATAGATGATAATCCTTGTGTACAAATTTCATGAAGTTTGAACAAATACTTGGATTTATGCTAAAAATTCTAAATCTAAACTTTTGGTTAAGTTTTGATGTTGACGCCGCAACATAGTCTAAGTTTGTTGACCTGAAATGACCTCTGACCTTGACTTTGTGACCTGAAATTCTAATCAAATGATTAGTGATACTTCATAACCCTCATGTCCAAGTTCCATGGAATAAGAATTATACTTTCAAAATTATGCAAAAGATTCAAAAACTTAAGCTTAGGTTGAGTTTTGATGTTGACGCCACCACCACCACCACCACCGCCACCCAAAAAAGTAATGGCTATGTCTCACTTCTGCTATGCAGGCGAGACTAAAAAGGAGGCCGGCGTCAAAAAATGGAAGTGGGCAGGGATGATGTACAAGTATTTGATTTTACGGGGCCTCATAGTACATGCTTGACCCAAGTTTAATTAAAATCTCATTGGCAGGCCTCGACAAAAAATTATTTTTTTGCTTGCCTAGTCGGGCACTTGAATTGTAGATTCAAGTGCCCGACAGCAAAATCCCAATGCCCAAATTTTGCCACCAAATATATCCCAGGGAGAAAATTCAACAACAAAACCAGCGCATACACGGCCAGCAGCAGTAAAGGGATTATTGTAAGAGGAGTGGTGCTGGCTGGTCGTGAGCCAGCGTGCCGCTGGGGCATGTTCATGCTATGTACGTACACATACTGAACCATACCATACCTGTGCAAACAATGCGCACACCTAAACATATCAAGAGCGATTTGCATGCATGCATTAACCGTTTTGCAGTCAAAGCGTCGCAAGAGAGATCTTGTATGGACATACGCCAAAAATATCTTTGCAATCACTTGATTAATTGTCAACTGCGTTGTGTGACAATCAATCCAGGCACAAGTTGTTTTTGTCCATTGATCACTGCAAAAAAAAAAGGCACTGCCCAATTGGGCAGGTACTTTTTTTGTCTTAGTGCCCGACCACGATTTTCAGGTGCCCCAGGCAACCGGGCACCTGGGTTTGTCAAGCCCCGCATTAGTTGGTTTTAAGTTATCAAAGTAATGAGACTATAACAGACAGATGGACTGTTGTCCAACATGATGCTCTTGGCACCTTCGGTGTAACGGCATAAAAATTCTGTGATACCGTGATATTCACAACAGACATTAAGTACGAGTGCTATTGATGACCTACAACTGCATTTTATGTTCACTTGCATGTTGCCCACTCCCCCAAACAAGGTATTTAAAATTAATGCCAGTTCCCTGTGCCCTTTTGCCAGTTGCCCTCCTAATTATGCCACCATCCTTAGGATAGGTACCCAGAACATCGTTACTACTACTTATCCAGATTTTTACATCCAGTTTTGTCCCTGTTATGGGGGTGGCTGGATTCACCTTAATCTTACAGCAATTGTTATGCCCTTACCACTTCCTTCCACTTCGCCTGATTTTATACATCCTCCTCCTACTCTCCTCTCCTCTCCCACTTGCTTTTTTCAAGTCTTCTTTAGTCACCCCCTTGTCCTTAGACCATTGACCCTGACACTCAATATACCCTTCTCAAAACATGATCAACATCCCTCAACATACGTCCATACCAACATACTCCATTCGCCTTTGCCATCTTATCCATCACTTCTTCCAAAACCAACATCTGTACAAAATCCTCAGTCTGTTCCCTGTCCATCAGCTAAAATTAAAATTACAAAATAGTACTTCTACCAACTCACCTCCAGGACTCAATAAAAGCAAGTTGACCAATGGCAGTAGTCGAGGTGGGAAAAAGCAGTGCATGGATGGCTGGAATGAAACGAAACAAAATTACTGGTGATAAAAGGAAACTGGTTTTGTTGATGTGAGAACATTTTCTGCCAGGGTGGACAAATTTCTGGGCTAATGTTATATGTGACCCGTCACCACGATACCTGATAAAGGTGCACAACCCAAATTTTAGGAAAGTACCAAATATGATATAAAGTATGGAAGTGAAGTGTCCTAAAAAATCAACAGTTGTATGACCTTCACATGTTGCAAAGGTTTGATATATTTATGATTTTCAACACAAGTATTTTTCTTTCTATGTTTATGTTTCATAAAATGCGCTACTTATCAAGGTGTACACCATGCGCGTGTATGGACTTTCAAAATAGACCCTCAACACGTAATTGAAAGTCGATCTCAGACTACCCTAAACAAGTATTCAAGTCTGAAAAGATACCCTTTTGAAGTAAGCCTCCTGTTAAAAGCCCGATTTTGGCGATTTTGATACCCTTTCGATGTACGCGCGTACATCGTTCCGACCCGTGAAAAACAACACCTTTTTAGCGTTTTTTCACACGTGCATGGTGTACACGTTGTAATGGCACTGGCCCCCCCGGGGTGACAGGTCACATATTACATGGTCAGTTGGCCAAGAAACAGAACTGTACACAGACCCATCTACAAGTATATTGAATACTCCCTAGAAAAATATTTAAAACCATTCCATAAGTAACTTACATGTGATGAACATGAGTTGTTCATAGCCTGAGTTACAGCCACTTGGAACCAATACAGAAATTTGATGAACCATTGGTTCCCAATGGTTTTCCAGATGACCTGCTGTACGCAAGAGTCTACCGCCTGGTACAGCATTCTGTGTTCTGAACAAGCTTGAGGCTGGAAGGGAATTATGGAGATAACGTTAACATATTTTTTTTTCTTCAAGGTCCAATATCAAATTCTAGATGGAATATGGATTCAAAGCTTTTTACAATGCAGAAAATACCTGGAATTTTGAGTAAAACATGTGAAATACATATTATTAAGTTTTATTTTCTTAAATACTTTTAATAATTAAATTGTTTAATGAAAAATGGTTACAAGTGTGTTTCTTTTCTTTATAAAATCATCTGCTGTGCAGTAAATGCTGTGGTAAATACAATTGACCAATTTTTAGGAAATTACAGATGAGGGGAAATGAGTGTCTTTAGGTAAGTTACTGCATAAATCAGAGCAAGTTATAATGAAAATGACGGAAAACATAATTTGTGATTTTAAGAAATTAGAATTTCAATCGAAAGTTGTAAAAATGGAATCAAATTTATGATTGTAAGAAAAATATTAAATATACATTTTAGAAAATGGAAATTGTTCGAAGATGTTCGAAATGAGGGGTAAACACTAATTTGTGAAGTGACAGGATTATGAAAATAAATATCCTACCAGTTGTCTGGATTTAATAATGTCCATTGCATCCTGCATGCTGATGTGAGGATGGTGAATGATGACAGCTTTGAGCAGACACAAGATTTCTTGCTCCAGGGCCGGAAGGTGACGTAACCATAATGACACTCTGGCATTGTATCGTAGATTCCACTCTAGATTTTAAAATAAAACAAATATTTAGATTACCAACATCAAATATAAAAAATGAAGTATCTTCATCAATTGATCTGACACACAAATATGACATATGTCAATTTATTTGACAATTCGTCTTCAAAATCTGCAAATGCTCCTGTTTCACAATCCATATGCCACTGCCGTCCATACTGTGAGAGAAAATTTCCCCCACTCCCGGTTCGACAACAGCTGTTGTTTCCAAGATGGAGGATGCTTCAAGTGATTTTCGCAGAATGAAAGTTGACCAACTGAACAAATATTTAACTAAACATGATACACTGTTTACAAATATTGTGCATACATGTCATAGGATATCTTGCAGTTTGTTGACAAAATGAATGGAAACTTAATTAAAAGTTCACCCAACCACATGCGTATTGATGTTGTTGACCCAATCCCGGAAAGCAAAGTGCTAAATCAACTACGCATTTGAACCGAATGAGGGTACATGGATTGCAAAATGTGAGAATTGGTTTTTGTATGTAGAAAGAATTGAAGAAAACAGTTGTGACAAAAGTACCAGTATCTTCCCTTATGTTCATTCTAAGTATCATTATGCCATTAATGCTTTTGTGAAATCAAACAAAAACATAGTCTACATTACAAATATGAAGTTATAGGCTTGAGGAGAAAGTATTTATATATTTGTGTAAATCTATATTTTGTACATTGTACACTATCATAATCAGTCCTCGGACTGACATGATCATTGGATTTTATAATAAACCAGATTAAATTGCATTAAACTGAATTGAAAGGAATACTTTTTAAAACTTGACTGAACAATAATTGACACTGCAAGTGCAACATACCGGTACACATTTTAACTTTTCTAAAACTGTTGGTTAAGGCAAATGGGTTATTATTATCAATACTACAGAGGGTATATCTTTCATCCAATTGCTGTATTGTTGAATTGACCAATACAAGCAATATTTTTCCGAAGTCATTGGTTATAATTTTTACTTATGGTATCATGCTTTTGGAATTAGCAAAGTCTCCCAGTGCCACATCCATACATAATCTACACACCACCACTCCATCCATGGTCATAGGCTGCAGCTTGTGTCTGAGTAACCCTCTCCACGAACGAACGAGACAGTCTGTCCGCAGAAGATTGTGGATGAAGCAGGAGAAGACACTCCACCAGACATTTTGAAGACGGGTCATGCAGCAAGGGCTGGCACATGTCAGAGATTTCTCCCAAAGATATGTTCTGCTGCTGGAGTCTGAAAACAACAGAAACCAGATAAAATATTCATAATAGTCACACCAATAACATCTAAATTCAAGAGTACAAGTAACCCTGCAATTTTTTACAGAATCATTAATTGTACAATATAAATATGAGAAAAAAGGTCAAAATGTCACATGGTCTACAGTTTTTCAACATTCTATCAGTATAGCAATGGTACATGTATATGACATTAAAATACAACAGTTTGACAGTTAAATTATTGTAAATAGTGTGATTTATGCATGTCTTTCCTAGCAGAAATGTTTCCTCAGTAAAAGGGGAAATTCTTGACTTTTTCTGCTTCTTCATAGAAGAAAATAACACATTATGAAAACTTAATAAAACTGGGTTGTGAGTAACATCAGGTGAATTTTCCTCAAGATGTGTACTGCTGTAAAAGAGCTCTCTCGTTTTTTTCTGTTTAAAGTTACTGCATCAAACTGATGGATGATAGTATGAAATGGACTCCACTACAGTCAAAGTCAGCATTAGTAAAAATTTGTCTTGTTGATGACGCTTCTTCTTCTTACCCCAACAAAGAGTGTTCCTGCTCTTTCATCAAGCATTCCAAATCCTTCTGGATCGACTCAATCAACTGTAAACAAAAAATATGTAAGAGAGGAAGGAACACATTAGATGAATACGATAGCAAGTTGGGTGTACATGTTTTGAAACAATTCATGTTCATAAATCACACACACACGTATGCACGCACACACGCACACATACAGACACACACACAGTCAAACACACACACACACACACACACACACACCTATACGTGTAACTGCCGCCATACGGGGACAGTAAAACACACACACACATACACTCCGTATAACAACATGACATGAGGACACACACTCCATGTACAACATGCAAATCGGGGACGTTTTGTGTATTGTGTATGATATTTCCACCGTGTAACCGGGTGACGTTGGGGGTGCCACACAAAATTTTGGGCATTTTCTCGGAAGGCTTTAGCGCATCTCGTCTGGTATTTCTGGCCATTTTAAAAGTGGGGACCGTTTTCCCCGTTTTTCGAACTGTCCCCGATCTGATGTTAGAGTGTCATATTACGTCCCCGGTTGAAGGCGATTACAAACACACACACACACAACAACACACACACACTTAGACAAACACATACACCAGCAATAATTAATCTCATAATACTCATCATTATAACTCCCAACTATTTATTTTGTCGTTTTCATATTTTCAATAATCCCCAAATAATTGTAGCTATGTTTATAAATCACTGCTTATTCCATATAATACCATGTACACGCCTGAAGATGGCCTGCAAAGAAAAGCCAAAAATTTTAATATGGTAAAAAAAAAAAAAATTGAGTAATCTTTATTGCTTTCTTCTTGAAAAAGTCTGTGGTGAACATAGTTACCAGAGCAATGTTTATAGGATTTCAGGAGGGGAAAATTATTATTTTTTGGTTTGGAAGTAAAAGAAAATGGTGTCTAAAAAAATTACCTTTTTAGTTGATTGTTCATTATACTCGACAGTCTGATACCCCAGGGACTCTGAGACTCTTGTTCCTGGATTCCTCTGCTTGTAGTATGAAACAGTGTGGCGAATCTGAGACTAGGATCAACAACAAGAACAACAAAAATGTGCTTTTAGCGCACTGCTTAAAGGTAGTGTATAGTGGTTTATACATAGATCGCAGTATCACTGTTTCCTAGATGCTTTATATAGGGTACACTACAAACACACTAACACTGAAAAGTGAATTAAATTTGTTAATAATACACAAAAATAAACTCAATCAGCTGATGACAGCTCACTAGTCACACCTGCACATACAAAATACAATCATGTACTGACTGAGCTTCCTCCACGCTATGACAGTTTTGGTTTTGTTTGTTCTTTCAATATGCATGATTCCTAGAAATACCAGATATATCAATAAGTTTGCAAGCTATCCATAAATGTCCGCACATGCATCACCAATAGCACCAAAATATCACTTTGACAACTAATAAATTGATGCTGTTTTGTTTGTTTTTGTGGGGGGTTTTCAATCAAAACCAGAAAAACCGTTAATATTTTAAAATCAGCATCATATATTTTTATGTTGCTATACATTATTTTCAGGGGGTTGGCTCTAAATAAAAAGTTAGTAATCGATGCTTAGTCAATCGTTCCCAAAGTTCCCCATCCCCCAAAAGCACTGTGATGTTGATTAAAAGTAAATGACATGATAAGGGGTAGTCCTCAATTTGCGGTAAAAACTATTCTAGAATCAAGTAAACTATGCAGGGATTCTACTGTGAAAAATTTGTTGTCAAAAGTTGACTCATTTTGAAATAACGTCCATCAGTATGCCCTGTAACAGGTAAATTTGTAGTGTATCCTTTTATGGGGATTAAATCTATCCTGCCCCTATAAAATTAAACTGCTGGCCTGTCCATGCTTGATTCTCCTTAAGTAAACGAACTCAAGGCAAATCCTTCCAGCCAGGAGATCCACTCCAGCTGGGGTACATTCGGTTTATCTTTCAACCAGTTTGGTTCTAAAGGCATTTTTTTTATTTCTCCCAATCATGTCACTGAGCTTTAAAATTTCACTGAACTACATGACAGAAACAAAGTTTACAAACAGCAACCAAATTGTCCTGCCACATAATCACCTGTAGCTGTCAATTAGTCTGTGCTACATTTATAATTCCAAGAAAATATGGAAAGTAACTCAAATGCATTTGTATAATCAACAAGATGTTTTACCTCAGCCCACTCCTTTGCCTTTCTTTCCACCACATTTTGTGGATTTTCAGGTCTTAAAGCTTGGATGCATCTCACCAAGTTTGTGTAGACTTTTGGATCTGTAAGGTAAACAAACAAACAAAGAAACAAAATGCTGTTTGTCTTTTCTGTTACTTCGGAAAATGGATTAACTACAGCTTTATTAAATTCTGATTATGTTAATTAACCCGTTGGAGACTAAGTACGAGATATTGTATTGTGGTCTATGGAAAATGCGTGTTATAGTGAAATCAAAATGTCTCCAACAGATAAATAAAAAGACAAACATGAATACTGGTCACTGAAACAAAATCTACTGTACCTCCCCAATATATTTGAAAACTACGGTGTGTATTAGTTGCAGTATTCACATCCAGTGGAAATGTGTGGAATTTTGGTGCTTGACATTACATCTCAATAAGAGCTGGAAAGTGATCTTCTGTAACTAGCACAAATTAATGATCACATGATCATCTGTATGATAAAGGTCAAAGGTCACCCTATATATGGACATTATATACTCCCTGTATACTCTGTATTTCGGTTTTCTTCTTTCTGTTGTGTCATGTTTGTAGAAGGGCCTTCTTTCACAAACAGGGGTTGGTATTAATGGCCCTTCCACTTATGTTACTTTTTTAATATATATATCATGTAACTTATTATATCATTGTCATATATTGTTTGAACTTGAAAATGAATGAATTGAATTAAATAAGAATGGCACTGTAATAAAAAAAATCTTTTCCAGGTTAACACATGCCTTACTCCATTTATGGCAGTCTTCTAGATCGTCAGTAACTGGTAACCTTTGTTTTACTGAGATTACAAACATCATAGGATGAGAAGACATTTTGAAGGAATCCTACCACTCTCTGTCTTTGAAGTTCTTATCTGGTGGTCCAAATGCATTTCACATTGTAACCATTAGAGGTGGTGAAATTTGATCTGAACCTCGTTCGATTATCATGGAAAGAACATCGTTGATAACACGATTTATCG
>JZLH01S0147157.1:10000-14013 GCA_001188425.1 Eucidaris tribuloides | reverse complement strand
AGGTTTCCAGTATATACCGTGACTTTTTCTTTTAGTAATCTCACTATACTCACCAATGAATCTATGTAGTACATTATCGTTCCCGAGAAATCCATTAGCATGCACAGCTGTCCGTCTTTTCCTCTGACCTGCCACTTAGCCAAAGGCTTCGAGGTAGTAGTTGGAACTGTGGCAATTTCGAAAAAGTTAAATTATCATGTGACAATTATCTTTTTGTCATGAAGAAGCACATGAAGTACAGTGTTGCAGAGGATGCCACGCGGAAAGGGGCAGGGGTAGGTCGACTGCCCCCTCCCACCCCAGGTCAAACTTCAGAAAATAATGGGGCTTTTGCAGTGTAATTCATAAAGTTTAGGTCTTTTGAACATTTTGCCCCCCCCCCCCGGGTTTTGCCCTCCCTAGGATGTTGTTCTGGCTCCGCCCCTGCAATTAAAGGGACCGAAAAGTCACATATCGTGATGTTTTCGAGCTGGCCTGGCTCGGGTAATACTCGGGAATGCCCGTATACTTTTGGAAAACGAGCGCATACAAATTGTGTGCATTTCTCTATGCAGCAGGCATTTAACCGAAGAAAGGCGGAATGGACACGGCTTTACTTACAACGGCAATTCTGTTCGCAGCTCCACAATTGTTGTTACGCGCGACTTACAATAGGGGAAAGCAAATGGTATTGAACGTACGTGGATTACGAGCAGCGCATCCCGTTAAGTGCAGAGGGACTGAGTTTAATCTTTCTAAAGAGCGTAACTTAGATGGGGGTATTGTACGAATAAAAGAGAAAGTCAAAATTGCGCCACTGGCGTTACAGATGTTTTATAAAAGCAGAAATGTGTTAGCAGCTGACTGTCTCTTACTTAAAAATCATTGGCTTATATCACATGAAAACGGAGTTATTGCGATCATTTTGAATTCCTTTGTGCATATCTAAAGCTGCTGCAGTCCGAGTGACTTTCTGATAATTCTAAACCACGGCTGGAAAAGGGAATATGTTTTCAGACCAGTTTATGCTTAAATTCATAAAAAACATTTTTGTTACATTGATAAAGGCCACATTTAAAATTTAGGAGGTTCAATATACATGAATAAACAAATTTCAAAACTCTGAACAACACAATGCATCCTAGAATACAAAACTTTGCAAAAGTATGCTGCCAATGGCAAGATACTAGGTGTTAAAAATAAAATTGGTTAATTTTGATATGTAATAACACAAAAACTATACACCAGATAATAATGGCATGAGTATGAGTTATAGCTGAAGAGTGAACATTATGTTGGGGATGGTTTCAATACGATATCAATAATCAGTTTTATGTAATTCATGCTTATTTAAAAAGTTAGAGTTCAGATTTTGCTCAAAATCCAACCCCCTGTGCAAAATTGAGACTGTACAGAAATCAAATGGTGTGTGTGAGAGTGTGTGCCTTGTCCACACACAATAGCAACAGACAATGGCTGTGAATAGTGAATAGTCTAGCAGTCGCCACGCTACTAATGAATATTAATAAAGCATTCATCTCACTTCGATGTAACGAAACTCGCATACCAAAGTTTCCAACGTGTGCTATTCCAGCCATTGTCCATTGCTTGAATGCTATTGTGTGGGGACTAGACACACACTCTCACATACACCATTTGATTTCTGTGCAGTCTCAATTTTGTACGGGGACTGGATATTGAGCAAAATCTGAACTCTAACATTTTAGATAAGCATGAATTACATAAAACTGATTATTGAAACCACCTTCAACATAGAATAATGGTCACTCTTCAGCTATAACTCATACTCATGCCAGTATTATCTGGTGTATAGTTTTTGTGTTATTACATATCAAAATTAACCAATTTTATTTTAACACCTAGTACATTGATTGCCTATCACACATGAATTAAGCATCAGGCAGGTGGACTTCTTTTTTTTTTTTAGTAACAGGAGTTTATGGGAAAGGTATCGTAAACTGATCACTCGTATATTTCACTCGTTTTAAAGCACTAAATGGTCATTTTAAAATCCAGCTTTTTAGGGGTTCAGTTTTACACGCTAAGGAGCTTTCGATTCTCATGATGTCTATTGTTAGAAAAAGTAAGGTCTTTTCAGCTTTATGAGGACTGTGATGTTAAGAATTCACGACGAGATTTTTGCCGACAGAGCCCTTGTATCAGGTCGTCTCATACGTCCACTGCGTGAGAGGACAACGACATATTGTCTTTTCTCGCGTTGTCCTCTTCGGCGTGGACGTACGAGAAGATCTCGTGCATGCGCAGTGTTAGCAAGTGCTCTGATAGCAAATTTTCCACATCACAGCCCACATACCTGATGTTAGAATTTAAAAAGATCTTATTGTTTTCAACAATCGACAATGGAAATTATGCGAAGTCGCCTGATGAATTACATCACAGGTCGACTTGAACGTTGTCCAAGTCCACTCAATCGAAAGCTCCTTATTATCAGAAACCTTAGTATATTACTAAAGTGTGACGTCACTGTGATTCAGCGATATCTATGGACAATGGTGGGACCAGGTGCAATGCGTCACAGCTGGTTGTTTCTACCAATAGAAGAGCTACATGCATTTGCACGGAGTTATGTTTTGGCTATTGTCCCCAAATATTTGCGAACCAGTTTGATGTCATGTCCACTGCTTTTTATAATTTGGACAATTATGTATATTTTAAAACTGAAAATATTGTTAAATGTTGCCATACGTTTAAATGACAATGAGGATATTACCCTTGCTGCTTATATGCAAACAAAAACAATATTCATTGTATCTTAAATTTACAAACGAACTGTAAGCATGCCATATCATTAATGATTTGACTCGATAAATTAATCGAAACATTACTCTAAATGCCCACAACCATTTCATCAAAACGACGCTCTTTAATTACCATGAATTTGAAAGACATGAATGAAACAAGATTCACAAACTTCTCACAAAGTCATGAAAATGGGACAAATTATAATCAAAATTTTCCTTCTAACCGAAAGAGGTGGTAAGATTTGGCAACGATGTACTGGCGGCTGAAGTTGCCGTTTCGTTTGTCGTTGTGTGGCTGGCCGTGCTGGTCAGATTATCTGCTCCCGTTGTCGGCATCGATGTTACATTAGGTGTTAAGGTATTTATATTTGTCCCGATGTTACCTGTTGAATCTAACATTAATGAATGCATGCAGAAACAAATAAATAAACGAAGAAGGACAGAAAAACAAAAGAAAGAATAAAGTTGATGGTTAAATGAAAGATATAAACGTTGAAATAGAAAACTAAATACATAAATGCATGCTTAACCTTTAACGTCACTCAGATAAATAAATCAAGAAATAAATACAATAAGTACATGCATAAATAAATACATATGAAGCAAATTGATAACTACAAGAAAAATTCAAAAGAATGACTATCATGAAATTTAAAAATATATACAGTGTGTCCCAGAAAAAAGGAAACCGAGATTGATAAAGATATTTTCATATGTTAATAACAAATATGACAAAAAAGTCGTACATAGTTGGAAAGCATATTTTCCCTTCTTTAATTTGATACCAGTCACAGAGATTTCCATTTACGCATGACTGATCAAAGGCAAATAGAAGGGACACAGGTATAAAATCATTTGCACGAGCAAATTTGAAATCCAAACTGTCACGCTTGAATGTATTCAGAATATCTTCGATATTGAAGGACATCATTAAAAGGCCTATTTATCTTCTTTCGTATGATACCTCATTTATGAAAAATGAGCGATGCATGAGTGAGAAAAGACAATTTGAAATGATGCTTGTTTTCAGAAATGTTCCAAAATGCGTTCATTAACTCTGCTTTCTGGATTTGGCAGCCAGCAACCAAGACATTACCTCGCTTACATGATTCGGAGCCTATTGTTGTGCCCGAAGCAACATATTGTGTGAAGTCAGCTGTGCGTGAACCTTTTGTTCAGCTTGCCTCCAAAAGTTCAAAATGTATTCATTCTGAAAATCACGCTAAAACAGGCATGTTTTAATTTTACTTG
>JZLH01S0147157.1:0-5000 GCA_001188425.1 Eucidaris tribuloides | reverse complement strand
GCTGCCTTTCTATTTTTCGATTTGTTGTTTCGTTTTTAAACTTGTAAAATTTGATTACATTGTAAATCATGGTGCAGTGTGTGTATGTGTGTGTGTGTGTGTGTGTGTGTGTGTGTGTGTGTGTGTGTGTGTGTGTGTGTGTGTGTGTGTGTGTGTGTGTGTGTGTGTGTGTGTGTGTGTGTGTGTGTGTGTGTGTGTGTGTGTGTGTGTGTGTGTGTGTGTGTGTGTGTGTGTGTGTGTGTGTGTGTGTGTGTGTATGCACTGCATTTCAAATTGCGCAAATATTTTTTACATGTTTTGATATTGATTTTGATTTTGATATTGATATTTTACTTATATCCTCGATGTATTTTGCCTGATATTGATTTATGAATGTTGTATATACCGTGTTATTTCTCTCATTGTGACACTGCCAGATTGGATGTCGGGATCCTTGGTTTCGGTTATAAAGTTTGCCTTCTGTGCATCCAGGCAGTCTGGTAGTGTCTCAATGAGATTAATTATACGTGGAATATACCGTACTGTACTTTCAAATATTATCGTGTTGATTTATAATTTGCAATGTTATGCCGAAAAAATAAATAAATAGATAAATAAATACATACATAAATAAATAAATAAATAAATAAATAAATAAATAAATAAATAAATACATAAATAAATACATAAATACATAAATAAATAAATAAATAAATAAATAAATAAACAGCTACCACGGTGTTAGTCGGCAGGCACCGTACTTAACAATTTACAGTATTTGTGACCTTTCTGGCTGTTCCACTACTTAAGGGATTTAATTTCTTGTTTGTAAATGTAATGAAATTCCGTAGTTAGTATTTCATTTTTAGATCGTTTGGTGAAATATAAACTGAATTGATATATTCTTTTTTTATTATAGGAACCAAATCTCAGAAATAACGATAACAATTTTAACAATAATTTATAATATTCAAAAGTGGATCCAGAATGGCGGAGGGGGAGGGGGCGCCGGGATGCTTAATCCATCAGGAAATTTTACTGGCCAAACAATTTTTTTTTTCACGGCCAAATTACCAGCCAAATAGCAGCCGGAAAGTTGCTAAGTCGAGGGGGGGGATAAACGACCCCTCCCCCCCCCAAAAAAAAATATATATATATATACATGTATATTTTAAAAAAAAATATCACGGTCAAATTCTTGGTCAAACTTTTTTGGCAAGTTTTACCGATCCGCGCCTGATATTGTAGAATATCGACTAACCTGGTAAACCTGTTGGCTACGGGAACAAATGCGCCATGTATTAATTCCATGAAAATTACGGAATTTCAAAGCTCGAGGGATAGCATCAAAGCAATGTAACGCTTCCTGTGCAATGATCTAGAACACGTTTCCCGTTTCAAAAAAATATATACAACAATCACGGGTTATACTTACAAAGTGCAACACACTCGCCAAGCGTGCAAAGTATTTGTCAGAATTATAACGCTGTCTCCACGCTTCGATTAATTATTTGATACGTTTCAGTGATTGTGGTCAAAGTCCACACGATAATAAAACCTACCAAACAGGTACACACGTAAAAAGTAAATATATTCTCTATTTCCGCAAGAGATTTTCTCCCTTTGAATGAAACTTTGGAATGGATCGAAGACTAAAAAGAGATGTCAATGTTTTAGTGTTGACTCTTCTACTGTATTATAAACTACTGTAGCCTTTAAAGTAAACAAATGTAGTTTACAGTAAAATACATAATACAGCGCATTAACCTGCATAAAACTGCTGTAAAATGTGGTGTGTTTGCATTTTCTTTTAATTTAAGTAAGGTAATGGGCAATTACGTGGATGTATGTACTGTAATTCTACCGTAATTTCTGTTCCTGTTGTAGAAATGTTGATTGTGTGAGTTTTGTGTTGTTTATGCTTCATTTCAAATAAACCCAAAATCTATTTTAAAAATTCTGACATAATGTTTGCGTTAAGATGTGCATGGTTCTGACAAACAGAAGCTGAAAAGAGTGTTATAAAATGTAAATACATGTTCATCCCCACCAGAATTGAAAATACAAACTACATGTAGTAAACCCAAACCCAATTCTGTCTACCGTTAGCCCGTTAATTACGGGCTACGCTCGATAAAAGTAAAGAAAAATGGGGGAGGCCGGGGGTGCTATGCCTGACATGCCCGATGTCCCATATGCACCAGCCTCACAATATACCTATTTGGGATATTCATGTTAACTAGTTCAGCCGCACAAAACCTCATGTTTTTTCACATAGATTCAATGGGCCTGCATACACGGAAATCTCAGCTCGGTTTCTAGTAGGCGGCATATCAGTACGTGTTTACAAAGTGAATCAAAACGATACACTCACCCAAAAGTAGTACCGCTGTATTATATGGTTCCATGCTGGATAACAATGGTCCTGTGGATATTCGTTGCCTATGAAACGACATTAAACACAGAGTACACACCGGTATAGACCCTGGTTAGTCTTGACCTGTTATCACTAGGATGTGCAACCACATGTGAATTAAACTGGCCCCTGGTCACTGACAGTTTAGCGGGTGTACAATGCTGTACAGGGCGTAAAGTTCTCCGTTTGCAGAGAAGGCACGTTTATTGCAACATAACGCGACACACTTGACGGGAAATCATTCCCGAGGACACAGAGGTCAAAACTACGGGAAATCAATCGACTGTAACAGCGGTCTTATGGTGTGTCTGACGGGAAATCCTTAACTGTTTTGCTGTAAGGTCAAACTGTTGCCAGGAAACGGCTTCACACTGGAACGTCCGACTCTTCAAAAATTCATTTGGTAATCATCTAAACAACTTTGAGGGAGAAAATGAAGACAAGAGGATCAAGAACAAGAAAACGAACAAGAACAAGAACAAGAAGGAAAAGAACGAGGACGGGGACTAGGAGGTAAGAGAAAGAAGAAAGAAGAAGAAGAAGAAGAAGAAGAAGAAGAAGAAGAAGAAGAAAGAAAGAGAGAGAACGAGGACGGGGAGTAGGAGGTAAGAGAAAGAAGAAAGAAGAAGAAGAAGAAGAAGAAAGAAAGAGAGAAGAAGAGTGAGAATAAATGGGAAATGTTAGGAAATAAATGTGGAGAGAAACATGGAGATAAAAAAGAGGACAATGACAATTTTAAAAAGATGAGCAGGATAAAAACAATATAGAAAAGTGGAGAAGTTTAAGAAATAAAAAAAGAGAAAATAAAATAATAGGAAACGGAAAAAGAAACGGGAAAAAACAAAAGAAAAACAATACAAAAATAACATACAAGAACAAAAGGAGCAGGAGCAGGTGAAGGAAGAAGGGGAAGAGGAGAAGAAAAAAAGAAGAAAAGGAAAAAGAAAAAGAAGAAGAAGAAGAAGAAGAAAAGAAGAAGACTGAGAATAAAGGGGAAATGGTAGAAAAAGAAAAAAACAGAGAAAAACAATACACAAATAACATGCAAGAAGAAAAAGAACAGCAATAGGAGGAGGAAGAGGAGAAGAAAAGCAGGAAGAAGAAGAAGAGAAGGAAGAGAGAAGACAGAGAAGAGAAGAAGAGAGAAGAAGAAGACAAAGAAAAACAGGAGGGAGAAGAGGAGGAGGAGAAGTTTAAAAAAAGAAAGAACAAGAAAGGGAGAGAGGGGAGAAGAGGAAGACGAGGGAGAAGAATAGGGGGAAAGGGGAAGGAGGAGAAAAAAAAACACAAAATGGCCAAGAACAAGACAAAGGGAAAAAACACAAAATGGCCAAGAACAAGACAAAGGGAAGAAGAACAACAAGAACAAAAAGGGTGAGAAAGAGAAGATGGACAATGGCAGGAAGAGGAGAAAGAAAAATGAGAAGAAAAGGGAAGAAGATATCCATAAGAACAGGAAGGATAATTATGAACACATGAAAAATTAGAAGAAGGAGCAGAAAAGAAGAAGAAGAAGAAGAAGAAGAAGAAGAAGAAGACGACGACGAAGATGAAGAAGAAGAAGGAGTAGTAGTAGTAGTAGTAGTAGTAGTAGTCAGGAAGAGACAGGCGCGGCGGAACGTATTTTCGTTTGGGGGCAAAGCCAAAAAGGGGCACTTATGTGTCAAAAGGGGGCATTGGGAGCACGCATATATTTTCACCATCAGATTACGTTTTTGATTGAAGTAGCTAATTTTCCGCGTTTTTATGTAACTTGAGCCAAATCTTTTTGAAGAGCATTGCTGATTATGAAAACATGAAATATATATATATCTATTTGATATTTGATATTTTAAGTTGTAAAATTCGCTTTGTGGCGATCTATTCTGGCGCAAATCACAATTCAGAATTTTTTGACGTGTAGCAAAATCTTTTTAAGGGATTTATTATTAAAGATGAATAAATATATATCTACCCGCGAGCGAGCGGTTGGAAATTGGGAACATGTTAGGTTGTAAAATTCGCTTTGTTGTCTATTCTGGGGCTAATTACAACTCTACAGTACCCCATCTGCACAATATAGCGCATCTAAATATACTTAATGATTATGCAGTCATGCTGTATATTGTAGAACAGGGGCGTCGATCCATTTTTTGGATTGCGATGGCAAAAGTAAGAAAAATTTCAAAAATGTTCGACGCACTCCGCGCGCCAAAGTGTAGTATAGAACTTGGCGCGCAAAGCGCGCCGAAAAAAATAAAAATTGAGTATAGTATTTTTTTATATAAATTTAATGGTTTTGTTGTGTCTTGCACTACTTTTAGACGTTTCCTTGCATTACGTTTCATGAATTTTTCAAGTTGTCAAAAGTTATTCGGGGGGGGGGGACAAATCGATGTTCCCCCAATATTTTCATTGGGGTAGCGATCGCCCCCTTGCCACCCCAGGATCGACGCCCCTGTTGTAGAATACGCAAAGTTCTGTTACAGAAAGAGGGGCATTCTTACCCAATAAATGAATAAAAGGGCAACCGTGGGATAGTTCCCTCACAAAGGACACGTTTCATCGCTAAAAAAGCACATAAAATGTTATTAAGATAAAAGATGGAGAGGGCCCAGTTTTGCCA
>JZLH01S0147154.1:23609-41688 GCA_001188425.1 Eucidaris tribuloides | reverse complement strand
GCAATGACTTCAATTTTTCACATAATACAATTAAACTGAAACGTTACATTATGGAGCGTGTTTACTATAGGAGGAAAAATCGATGCGTTGGCATCTGGCTCGCGATGTGTTTCATCCAGGAAAGAATTGACAGAAAAGAAGGACTTCTTCTGAACAGCGTTGAGGGTTAGCAATGAGGTTTAATGATTTTCGTATACCATATAAACTGTGCATGCATTACGCGCGCGCGCGCGTGTGTGTGTGTGTGTGTGTGTGTGTGTGTGTGTGTGTGTGTGTTGTGTGTGTGTGTGTGTGTGTGTGTGTGTGTGTGTGTGTGTGTGTGTGTGTGTGTGTGTGTGTGTGTGTGTGTGTGTGTGTGTGTGTGTGTGTGTGTGTGTGTGTGTGTGTGTGTGTGTGTGTGTGTGTGTGTGTGTGTGTGTGTGTGTGTGTGTGTGTGTGTGTGTGTGTGTGTGTGTGTGTGTGTGTGTGTGTGTGTGTGTGTGTGTGTGTGTGTGTGGTGGTGTGTGTGTGGTGTGTGTGTGTGTGTGTGTGTGTGTGCGTGCGTGTGTGTGTATGTATGTAATCCCAGCACTACAGCCAGAGCTGCCAAGTCTCTTACATGTATATTCTTCATGAAGTTCCCTGATAAATTATTGACCTTTTCAAAATAGCATCAAGCTTAAAGTTGATTTCTCTTACTTTTTGCTGGAAAAGGGGGGGGGGGTATTTTGGGCCTTTTAAGGGGTCAAATTGTCTTCCTCCCCATGTATTCTTTCATTTGTCTTATTGACTTGGGTAGTTTATATTGCACAATTATATTGCTGGAATGAGTGTAAGGTATGATTTTAAAGTAAATTCATGTTTTGTTAGCAGTCATGTGAATCATGTCACATTTCATAAATTAAGAAAATTGTAACTTGTATTGCACACAGGGTTAAAGCTAGAAAGATTTCTGTGCCGGCCGTAGGAAGGAGTTACGCAAGCGGAGCGAGCAAAGCGAGCGTAGCACTCCTGGGTTTTCACATAGAAAAAAGCATTTGGAAGCATTTATTTTGCAAAATACATCTTCGCTGAAATGTAATGATGTTTAAAGCTCAAAATACGCGATTTATGTAGAGATTTAAAACATTTTACAATCATTTTAAAGCTTTTCTGTGCCGGTCGGAGGACTAATAAATTCAGCTCAGTGCCTGTCGGCTTTGGTTTGTGCCGGCTCCTACCGACCGGCGCCGACCGCCGTAGCTATAACCCTGATTGCACATATAGTCTGTGATGTTGCAAAATTGACATGTTCATAAAATCCACTCATTATTCTATTATGTACAGTGAAACTTGTCTATAGTGGCCAACCAAGAAAAACAAAAAAGCTGGCCTTATAGACAGATGGCTGCTATAGACAGGTTCTTCATGATTTGTCTGCAGGGGAATCATTTTAGTGGCCACTATAGACAGGTCGGCTGCTATAGAGAGGTTGGCTACTAAGACAGGTTTGACTGTAATTCCTTTATGACTAAGATAATGCATCTCATGTTTCAATATATTAATTCTTGGTTGCATTTGAGAGATTTATGGATGAATCCATCATCATATCAGTAAAACGTATCAGAATTTCTGTCATTTACAGCAACCATTAATGGACATGTTGACTATCAACTTCAGTGTCATTTGTACATAATAACTGTGGCCTCATCCAACATCACCCAGCTCTCTTGTCTGGACCAAGACAGACCTCGGGCCACAACTTACAAATTCCACCCCCCCCCCTCTCCTCATTCAAGTGTCTGTACACTTGTTTGCTCATACCCCCATTTCTATTACCGCATCCAGGTATTCAGGTGAAATTAGTCCAGTGCCGGAGTGATGGAAAATGGACACATCCATTGCATTGGTCTATACTACTCCTCAGGGGCACTGTCATTACAAGGTGTACACGATGCTTGTGTATGGACTTTCAAAATGGACCCTGAACAAGTAATTATCTGTCGATCTCAGAATACCCTAAACAAGTATTAGAATCTGAAAAGATACTCTTTTTAAGTAGGCCTTCTGTTAAAAGTGTACCCTTTTCCCTGATTTTGGTGATTTTGATACTCTTTTCACTGTACACGCTTACATTGCCCGTCCATGAAAAACGACCCTTTTTACACATTTTTTTCACACACACATGGTGTATACCTTGTAATGACAGTGGACCTCCCCCCCCCCCCCCCCCAACGGTACTGCTCAGACCAGGACAGGACTAGGACTATGGGGCACTGTGATGTTGAATGAGGTCACACCTGTATGATTTGTTGTACGAATATTGAACTGTCATATGAAGACAGCAGATATTTTATCTGTAACATTATGTGTTTGGAAAATATGATATATTCCCACATTTAGACTACAAATTGTACAATATGTATGCATTATGATATAATTACTGTAGTGTATAAACCAAACACATCAGGAGCCCTTTCTGCACATTAGAAGATATTCAAATAGGTTTTTTGTGCTTTATAAATCTTATATTATTATCATTATTATTATTATTATTATTATTATTATTATTATTATTATTATTATTATTATTATTATTATTATTATTATTATTATTATTATTATTATTATTATTATTATTATTATTATTATTATTATTATTATTATTATTATTATAATTATTTTTATTATTATTGTTGTTGTTGTTGTTGTTGTTGTTGTTGTTGTCATCATTATGATTATTATCATTTGATAAATATAAATGCCAATTCATACATATAATTTTTTTTACAGAGATTTCGTATAATTTAGCAAGGGGTTCCTCATGTAGAGTAGAAGTCTTAACAGTATAATTATCATCAAAATAACATGTATGTTTTTATTTTTGTTTATATTTGTAAGTTCATGTGAAAAAAGACACCCTTAATCTGTCCCATAATTTAATTTCTGTTATCAAATAGATTAGTCTTTAGTTTACATTCATGCATGAGTTAATATCTAACAATCGGGCATAGATGGAACAGGACGAAAACCATGTGACATGTATTTACTACATAACCATTTTGTGTGCCTCTATGTATGTGCCCCCTATTTCATAATTCCCCTTTCATTCTACAACACCTGTTGCATTTTAGTTCCAGTTTGCTGTCTTGCCTTACATGTCTTGTCTATCCACTTTGTTGCCTCTCGTGAACTCTAACTGCCTGTATGGGAAACATATTATCTCTGAAAGTGCAAGTTTTACCCTATTTTCTAGGAATAGAATAAAGAGATTTAAAGAAATGAAATGAAATTGTCAGTCAAAATCAAAGACAATTGGATGTTTTTAAATCTTCTATCCATACCACATGATCAGTTTTGAAAATTATGTACAATTAGGTACCTTCATTTAATGAATTATGATACTGAAACTGAAATTATAGGGGGCTTATTGACATGAATGAGCTCAAAGTGAAGAATGATCTTTATGAGTGTAGTCTGGTAGTAGTGCGGCTGTCTGGACACCAGTAGGTTATAACTAAGACCTGCTAGGTTAAAATCCATTTTTTTCTGAGCAATTAGAGAGAGAAAAAAAATCATTTTTATTTAATCCAGACAACTACACCCTGACTACTTCCCCCCCCCCCCCCCCCGGGATTACTACCACCTGGACAGCTACACTCCACCTCCCTCATCCAGGCAATTACTGCCTAGGACAATTAGTACAATTTGTATTTAGTAAATAACAGGAAAAAAATCTTTCAGAATATATTATTTGAATTATCATTCGAATTAAATTATATACCTTCATGTTTTGCAACTCTGCCAAACCCTTTAAAAAGGTTTTTTTGTTGACCAATAGAGCACCATATTTTTTGTTTCTTTCTGCATGTTTCCAGCAAATGGGCCTCATGCGCAGAATGAGTGACCGAGCCACCCATAGTCCTGAGACCCCAAGTCAGGTGAAGTTTTCCATTTGTTTTCGTCAATTTTCATTTTGCTGCCTTTCTTCACCATCTCTTCATTTTGCTCCAAGCCTGCACTTCTTGCATTGTTCTTCATCTATCAACACCCTGCGTCATCTTTCGATCCAGAACCAATCAACACGTGTTGCATCATCCCACATAACTGCACTCTACATCACCTTACTGTTGTCGGGGTAACAAAACTTTGTATCTCAGTTTCTTGGTGAAAGTGAAGTTTTCATGTAATCCTTTAGCTAGGAAGCCAGGTATTATTCTGTTGAATTCTTATCTCCAACAAAAACAAATAAACAAGCAAACTATAAAACTCATGGGGAAAAAACACAGAGCCACAATTGCCAGGTGAAAGACACTTATTCCATTTGTTAGTGTTAACCACCATACTTATTGTCACACCCTGTTTTTTGTCACTTCTGAACATTTAACATGTTTGAGATTTAAGGCTTTTTGTCACCTTGGCAACACTCTCGGTATTTCACCTTTATTTTTTATTTATCTGTTTTGAGCGCTACATCTCTAAATTAGTGTGAATAAGATATGTCGGGTGGATAGCAAACATTTTGGTCTTTTTCAACCTTCTCTGGTATTCAGTTGAATTCTACGAAAAGTACTCCCTTTCTCAGTATTTCTCTCATTGGATGAATTTCATATTCACTGCCACTCAGTTGATAACTCAGGTCATCAAACTAAAGCTGTTCTGCAAGTCGTCAATGTTGTTAATGTTTTTTTTGTCTAATCCCTGCACTGCACAACATGATATGCCACTTGTGCAATACATTAGTTGCTTGTAGTACATGTATCATACCTGCTGTTTAATAGGAAACTGTCAAAATCATAATTTAGAAGTCGTAGGATTGTCCTGCATGGCTGCATTTATCAAAGTCATTTGATATTCACATAAAATAAAGTAAGCTGCAGTGGATTGTGGCTGTGCAGTCTTTGATCCAACAGTAATCACATAAATGAAGAATAAGATAATAAAAAAAACTTCATAAAATACACTGTAACTTCAAAAAATTCTTCACTACATTATGAAATTACATTGTATGTGACTGTAAAAAAAATTAAAGTGGTTTAAAGTTGACACTACACTCTTAACCCGTTGACTACGAGATTACGCAAATCCCCATAGACTTTGTACAGGGGCCATCCGGTTCCCGTAAGCAACGGGTTAAAGTTGCTTATAGCTGTACTAATAAACAAAATGCTTGGCATGCTTTAGAAATGTTCCCATTTTGTCCAAAGCCAATGAATGGATTTTGATCAAACAAATATCTATTGACAAGCATCATATATAGGGAAGAGGATGTACAGCTGAACAAATAGTTTGGAATCTTAGCTAGCCCTCTTTTAAAATTCCTAATCTGCCACAGCATAATGGGACATTTCATTGGCAGGTACAAGAAATTTGAAAGCTATATCCCTTCTTGGAAATAAGTTAGAATCAAGATAGGTGTAATTTTGATCCAAACTGGTGTCACAATAGCCCTGCAAGAGAAAAAAAATGCAAAATTATAGTAGAAAATCATATGTACATGTAGATTGGAAAATTTCGTTCTGAACAACGAAAAAAGAGATAAGACATGGAATTTCTACATGACTTCAAATGAGAGATAAGACATGGAATTTGTACATGACTTCAAATGAGCAACATTGTGTTATACTGTTCAATGGAACTTATATTGCTATGTCTTTGGAGGACCTAATTAGCCTGCATGAAATCTCTTGGAAGTTGATAGATATTAAAAGAAAAAAAATATTTGTTGCTAAATAGTACATGTACTAACACAAATCTTTTTAAAAAAACATTTCACATCTAATAAAGATCATGCACAATTCTCGTTTTTTCCCAATCAAATTCTGCTGCCTGCTTCCATTCTTAAGACATGATTATATCTCTATTCTGTATATAACTTAATTATGTAATACTAATAAAAATGTAATGAATCTGTTTACTCATGTATGCGTGTAAGTTTCATGATGGCACGTAGCTAATTTCTTGCGTTATGAGAAACTGGTCAATTTTGGCATTGGAAACGGTTTTGTTTTGTTCTAATGTCTTGTTGACCATCTTCTTATCCACCCCCTTATGATTACATTATTCTGTCATTTGGGATCCTCCTGAATGTGTGAACTATCTTCATTTATCTCATTGTTTTACTGCTGCCTTCAAATGGTTCTGCTTTTCTTAATTTTTCCTACTTTCTTTTGTGAAGATCCTGATTTTCCTATTTTTCCGCTAAAACTCCTGATTTTCCTAATTTTTGTCAAAAAACCTCTGTACAATAGAATTAATATTTGTTTGGAGTTGAGTAGTCTTTACAAGTTGTTGCTGAGAGTACTGTAATCATCATCACCTGTTTGTGAAGGAAAATTTGTTTCTGCAGATTTCGGCTTTTTTACCAATCTTAGAATTGTTTCCGCGTATTCCACGTGTTTCCATTTTCTTGGGGTTACTACTCCAAACACTACTTATAAATATCCTACTTTTCTCCTACTTTTTCAACCAAGCAGAGTTGAGGGCCTGTTTATACATATTGAGCCTTTGTGAGGAAAAAGTTGGCTAACTAACATTTTACCCTAGAATATGATAGAAACTCTGCTGTTATAGTGAAAGGATCCATGTATCCTCTAATACCACCTACATTATCCAAAAAAAAAAAAGTAACTTAAATCTAGACTGTTATAAAACTTGTTCTTTGTGTCTTCTGGACTTGAAATTTGAAACCTCTTTGTACGGGTATGCCCAGTTTGCCTGTCAATAACTCATATATGATTGATCCTGGTTCTTGCGCAAGTTTTATTTCTGTATACATTAGTATGTATATTTTATATGTTTATTTTGACTTCATCTTGATAAGTTCTTTATAACCATCAATTTTTCTGAAATGCGGCTCATAATGATTGTGTGTATATAAAGTGAGTACATGTTTGTGGGTTTGTGTGGACTCTGTGTGTGTATTAATGTGTCAAAAAGAGTGTACTTCACTTTCATTCATAAAATTAACATGCCACTGAATATTTTTTTCTAAATTATTTCTCACTTTTTGAGCTGATTTCAGAACGTATTAAATTATTTTTGTGTGAAATCAAGGATGAAAGTTTGAGGTGCAGGTTTGAATTAATATATAAAAAAAAAGTTAGCATGACAATGTTCTCAGCAATTAACCAACCAACAACAATAACAACAAACATAAGATCCTGTAACTGTGTATTTGTGTTGTCATTTGTGATGCATCTGAGCATGTGCCACATCATCTTCTACTTTTCAACACATATTAACGTTACTAATTTAATTGCCTAGCATTGAAGGGTTAGTTAGTCTTGGAATAAGACTACCGTAAAACTTTTGTCAAAGAGAGATGTCAATGTTTGTCAAATGTTCGTCAATGTTTGCCAAAGTGATTTTACTTAACTTACAAGTTTAGCCCTTTGAAATACAGTGTCTGATGCATGTGAAGTACCGCCAGGAGCCATAAACATACCCTGCTTAATACTATAGAGGGCGATATAACCTTACTTTGGGACTTGCAAAACATTGCAGGGTAGGCTAGCTCTCAAAGTGTATGTGTATGTTTGCATTTCTGTATCAAAATATTTCAGTAATCAGTTTTTATGTTTTGGGATGATAGTCTGTTATTTCCATACCTGTAGAATCTCTGGATGTTTTTTTTTCTTAACAGACAACTTGTTTTTAATGTTGTTTATATGAGCTGAAAACTTATTGTGAAAAGTTTAACAGAATAACATTTTAACCCTTATAAAGTAAATCTAATTTCTCTGTCCTTGAAGTGTGGCTTTAAGTCAAATTAACAGGGGACCTGGGATCAGAAGATGTATTGACTGCAGCGCAAAATAGATAAAACAGTTCAAGAGAAGACACTTAGGCAACTTTTATTTCATTTTATACTGTAATTCAATCATGATTAAGTCTACTTTGATCAGGTATTTTACAAGTTATGAGCTGAGAGCAAACATTTTTGAATTGTGCTCAGTGAAACACAAAAATTGTCTATAAATAAAATTGAAATACTTCAAGGCAAGTTTTAATTCCATTCCCATGGGAAGACTGTACAGTTTGTCAGGGTGGGGGTATGATGGGGTACAATGGGGCAAGTTTGTAAACATAAAATGGACATTTTAAGGAGGAAAGGGGAAAAGGAGAAAAGGGTGTTATTGATTATCTGATGATGGTTGATAGTCTGTGAGTGGTTCCTTCCTGAAAGTGAAACAGGTGCCTAAATATTGGGCAAATACTGTATAAGAGGAATAAGAATACTGTTGGGTAATATCGGGCTCAAATGTATAGAGAATCATGTTAAAATTCTTGATGGTGCTAATCAATGAGCATATGGACTCGGGTGTTGTCTCTGCTTTCATTTTTAATTCTTGTTAAGGTTCGTCCTTTATCTATCTTATCCCTATCCGAACCCCCACTCCACCCCCCTAATGACCCCTCCCCCTCACGTCTGCAAAATATACAGTACCAGATTTAGTTTCCCATTCCACAATAGTACCCAAAATGGGAACACAGTAACCAGTATTTTTTTTCCTTGTGCAAAACATTCAGTTGAACCTCCCCATTCCATGATGAGATCCATCGTTCATGATACTTTGTTTGATTACAATTATTAGGTGCTGCTAGATTTCTAGTTAAAAACTATGACAGTTATTAACCTTATAACACAAGCTACACTAAGAACACACCTACTACATGCATGATATATATGTTTTAAAGCACAATACTATATTCCCACCCTGCCTTGAAATTTTTCTGGATCCTGCCCTGAACTTTTGTCAGTACAGTGCTGTCTACCTGTATCTGCATGTTTCACACGACTAGTAGCCATGTAGTTTCTTTCATCCAGTTGCACAGTAATACACAAATTTATTGATCTGTTTTAATGCCTGAGCAATAATGTGGGTAATATATTCTTCATCCGCTGCTAGCGATCTCGTGAACCGACTTTTCATATAATGTCACATGACATCCTTGTACTGTATCTTCTACTCTTCTATCAAAAATTAATTTCTAGCAAATTCATGTGGCTCACTGGGGACTTGACTGTGGTACAAAAAGAGTTAATTCAGATTGACAATATTGTATGTTTATTCTGTATTCTCTTCAAAGAATGTTGCAATTATATTTCATATATTCATATCATTATTATTATTTATTTTTATTTTTTTTGCTCCATGGCTTAGTTTCATTCTGTTGTAAAGAATACATACACCTGTACTTTCCTGAATATGCAGTATGTGCATGCCTAATGGTTTTACATTGAGCAATTCCGATTTTCAGTTATGTTTCCTTTGCACACACCTCTAAAAATGACTGATGTTCTGCACCTGCACAAATTGTGATTATTCCGCATTTTATTACTTTGAATATATACTAATGTTATTCCATTTAAAACTGACATTATTTCACCTCATTTTCTTGCACTTCTGCCTGACTTCCTGGGTTAGCATGCACCATTTTATACAGTGTACTGATTTCTTCATCCTGAACTAAGCCTTAATTTTCTCCCAAGATCTTTATCTATGTATAGAAACAATCTCACATTCTTATTTCAGCACAACTCACTGTGAATTACAGGTTGTATTAAACTGCATCTACTAATAACAGAAATATCATCTTAAGTTATGAGTGCAAGACAGCTGATTCTATGAAACTTAATTTGGCATCATCTTGTCCTTGCATCTCATGTCTCTCCCCCATACATCTTATATCTCTGATTTCGCTCTCATTACCAAATCTTGCATTTTGAATTTTAGTGGCACAAAGATATTTCGTCCTTGCCATGGTGATTCTGTTTTGTTGTGCAGTCCGCTGGGTATGTCATTGTTTGCCAGGAAGAACAATGCAAATATGTGTGCTCGTGTAAAGATGTTTTTATTCCCTGCAGAACACCGTCTTGAGGTGCCGTTTTTCTGAAGGTTGCCAAAAATTACAGAGGGAAATTACAAATTCAAATCTGGCAAAATAAAAAATAAATGTATCCAATAACAGATCACAAATTTTCATTCACTTTCATGTGTTCACTTTAAATTTATAGTGCATTTTTATTTCTGCTGGGAACAAAAAACACAAAAACGCGTGTTCCAGTGTAAGCACGTTTGCGTCATTCTTCCAGGCCCATGACAATGTGTCTATAGCAAGCAACAAATTAGTACACGTTTATTAATGACACATGGAAGGGATACAGGATACGAGAACGAGATACGAAGACGAGATTCTAGATGAGATTGTGAGATACAACAGCAAGATAATACAAACTAGACCTCATAATATTCAGACAAACATGCACTAACAGCTAGCCCAAAAAATGAAAAGAAAAAGTCACCTGCCTACAATCACCATCCTATATACCTTTGAATTTAAAGCTAAATTGCTTCATATTCCACTATCAAATTTCCTTCTTCAAAGCATGAAGATTACATCAGCAGATTAAAAAAACTCACTGCTACTTTAAACAGTGGCATCCCATGTCCAACATCACAGACCTCCCTCGTTTAGCAATCTGCCCACGTATGGACTCGAGCCATTAATTACAAATTACTCCCCTCATTGACATCTTTTCTTGAAAGAAAAAATTATGAAAATAATATGTGCCAGATTTTTTTTAACCCTGTCTGCTGCCTTAGTACATGATTGAACATTTTCCAGTGGGAGATAGCAGACACCTGTTAGGGGTAGTATGACCCCTTACTTGTATGGGTGGGTGAGGGCAGGACTTGGGGTATTGTGATGTTGGACGAGGGCGCAACTGTACTGCTGCAAGCAACAAAATGTGTGGAAATGAAAGTGTCTTAATACTTCTTTCTCTTTTACTCTCTCTTCTAACTACAGAACCAGGTCCAAGATGAGGAGGATGACCTGTATCTGGACCCAGCAGGTTAGTTAGACTAAATGCCCTTTTTGTTCAGTTCTTCATCTGAACTGATTGGAATGGCATTCAGACAAGAGACAAACACACATGCATACAGTATGCCCTGACATACAGCATGTTTCTATTGGAGCTAATTTTCCGGAATGAACTGGCGTAAGGAGTAGAAGTGCCCAATAGAGACAGACATTTGCTGCTATTAACCGTCTTTTTAGCGGCTAAACTTTAGCTACTATTCATCCTTCTTTTTATAGGATAATGGTGGTGAGAGATACCATAAGATACCGTAAGATGTCAATAGAAACAGCCACTGTTGCGGTAGAGGGCACTTGCCAGCGAGAAACCAGAAATCAACAAAACCATGTCATCGGCGTGTGTTAGATTGAGCATAAATTTGACCTCATTTGTCCCACAATACCTTGTGGCAACCCAGGTCAGCAAAGTTGTAGCCGGCAATTTCTCATAAGTTCAGTGATCTGATACGATCTATCAAACGTTGTGGAAAATGCAATCCAACAAAAACGCACCGCTTACCACTATTAGCCGGTTAAATTTTAACCAGATAAATACAGGATGCTCAATAGAAACACGCTAATAGATATAAGCATGCACAGACTCACGATAACACTGTCACTTAAATAGGATGATGATGATAATAATGATGATAGTTCTTATAATTATGACAATAATAATTATAGTAATTATAATAGAATGTAATAAGGACAGATTTAAACATTGCTTTTGACATGTCTCCTTTGATGTGGCTAAAGATGTACATGTATGCACGCATATCGGCACATACAGACATTCCTTGTAAATTCATACCGTTTGAGTCTGTAGTTGGAATGGCACACTGCCAGTTTCCAAGTTTAGCTTGCCGAGTTCCAGTTTTGGCTCGCCATATTCCAATTTCCGACAGAGTTCATTCACATTGTGTGTGTGGTGGGGGGGGGGCTAGTATTTTGGGATAATATACATATAAATCTTCTTAAAATACATGACTGGATTTAGGCCAAATTTGGAAGGAATGATCCATTGTGACCTGATGTAGATTCAAGCTTCCTCAAATAATACACCTGCCCCCCAGTCCCCCCCCCCCCCCCCCCCGCCCCCCCCCAAACCTAGCGGCATTCTCTTTAAAGGCCCAAAGTATGGCTATTAACGTTTTTGTTTTAACGTCCAGAAGTAGTACAGCGAGTTATATTGTGTGTTGATATATGTGATAATAAAAGTTGTTGAACTTGATAGTTCACAGGATGGTTCCATTGACAAGAACAGTATGGGTTGGGGTTGGGGGTTGGGGGGGGGGGTGCAAGGGGAAAATCATCTACTTTATCAAAACTTATGTTCTGATTTCAACCAAATTTGGCAGAGTCATCTGTACAGCAAGGGATGCAAAGTTTATGAAATAGTTCATGTGGCCCCATTGGTGTCAGATAATTGTATCAGGCTTCAAAGCTATAAACAATGATGGCATACTCTCTTGGGGCACAACAAAGAGGTTGTGTGACCTCAGGTGAGCATTGTGTCCCCTTGGTTTCTTGTTTGTAATGGCTTGCGTATCAAAAACTCTGTTTAGAAAATATCAAAATTGCATAACAGTGATGAAAATAATATACGACCCAACTAAATAGTTGTATTTACTTCCCAAACTGGTTATATGAAATGTGTTGATAAAAGTAACCTATACATGTGCTGTATTTCTTTAATCTTTCATGGATGTGGATAAGCCAATTGCGTGCAAGCAATCTTGATAACAAATCTATCTTTGTTCCTTTCTTATTTAACTAGAGGATGGAGGTGAAGAAACTTACGACTGCCCTGATGCTGACACTGATGGTATGTATTATTTGTCATTTATTCAATTGATTAGTCAATATAAATATTTAGATTTATTAAAGTGCAAATTTAGTTTCGGCATAGTTTTGTTATTCGAAAGCTTTATGCCTCAAGGTCATATCACACCAATAACAGATTCTTAACCCGTTGAATACCGGATCTGCCCTGTGTTAACTCTATGCCTTGGGATTTTCGACTACATTTTTCAGTATTATCCTTAGCATTGATAAGGTGTAAGGAAATCTGAATTATACCTCAGCTGAAAGATCAGACTCTGATTGAAATTGCTGAGAGAGTAACAATTATGTAAATGGATACCTACAAACTATTATTTAAAAGTAATTCTTGCATAACTGTAATACATGATTGATTTTGTTTGCTCAAGCTGTGCCTAATACAATGTCACTCAGTGTTAGAACACTTACCGGTACAGTAATTAATCTTGTTCTCCTCTGTCCTTTTTATGTCTGAAAGATGTGATTAAGTCAGGGTTTGATGGAAATTGTAAAAATAATCCATAATGTGAGGCTTAACTGATATACTGAGAATTGTGGGGTCATCATTAATTTTGTGCATGAGTAAACATTAAGATCATGATGGAAATTTGAATATAGTGTGTACCATAACAAGGTATTTCCGGCATTGATGCTTGTGTGCCAAGCTAGATGACATATCTGATGACGTTAAGTTGAGAGTGATGTGTAAATTACTAAGTCTGTTTTGTGTATGTTTCCTATTGTACTATGGTCATGATATTGTAAACAATCATTGTAACTATATTATCTGTCATAAAGAATGGAAAAACAAAATGTGTATTTGATATGTTATGCCAGTTCAGCATGAATACTTTTCTAGAAAAGGTTCTTTGGTCCCAGGCCTGCCAATTTTTGTGGTGTTGCAGAATTGAACATTTTACTTTCATCTTTGAAAATGAAAATATATGATTTTCATCAGCAAAAAAATGAGAAAGGGATTTTCAAATGGAAAATATGATCTTCATGAAATTTGATGAGCTCGCTGAATATATTAGGTAACTTCTGTTTTGGAAAATTGTAGCAGGAGTATAGAGACATACCGATCGACCATGATGCAATTTAATTGCTTTTGTTGGACATACTGAATTATGGGTATTTTCTCTGATATTTACTCGCCCATTGTAGCTGATCTATAGTCCAATTGTGGATATTTAACCCCTTGGGGACGACGGGCTTGTACAGAAGCCCAGTACATTGCATACTCAGAGACAATGGCCTTCTACAGAAGCCCAGAAAATATAACACAATATTCGGTCAAACACTGGATAAACATTTGGTGAACGGTAGAGTTTTATTGCTCCATGCGTCTATCCCAACAATTACACATTTTTTACCTATATAGAGTAAGAAAATAAATATTCTGCAAATATTTTATAAGAAAACATGGGTTTATATTCCCTTCACAGTCAACCACGTGCAAATCGCGTCGTCTCTCAATGAACAACAGTGCCGTATAGCACCGAGCCCAAGGGGTTAAAACCACAAAATTCCAAAAATTAGGGTGCTGAGTAATTTTCAGGACAGTTGATTTTTTAAGCTTTAAAGATAGTTTTCTAAATAGTACAGCCAACCACTAATTATGTTAATTGGGGTGGGGTGGGGGGGGGGGCAGGGTGACTGAGTGTGACTGTTTGTGCCCAGCATGGATTTGAGGTTAGTCATTCACACCATATATATTGTTGTGCCCTCCCGCTGCCCCACCCCCTTCCCTCCTCTATCCTATTGATATGCGCACTGTTGTGCATAATTTGGCATCAAATAATGTGAGGTTTCATTCACTTTTGGCTGATATAAAGACAAATTGTTCAACATTTTACGCACACTCTGTAATGGAATTGACATGAAACAGGGCTGGGGTAAGTGTGTCACATTGGCAGTATTGTTCGCATTGTATGTTTGTTTTTTTATTCAGTCAGAAAATGACTGTCGGCATGGGTCAGAGTGATGATTTAATTATATTTTCAGGTCTTGTCCTTATTTAATCATTCCGTAATTATATTGTTCTCATTTTGCTTAAATCTGAATGTTGAATAAAGGGAATTATATCAAAGTGATTTTGATTACGGTATCTTCCCTCCCGACAATTTGTCATCAGAAAAGTTGTAGTCTTGTCTACAAATTTTGTAAACAGTTGCTCATGTTTGAAGTTGATGCAGTGTTTCAAACATCTCTCTATTCAGAACTCGCCAAAAATTGCTCAATGTAGTATTAGATTTAAAGGGAATACACACCCTTTTTGACTCAAGACAAAAAGGGAGCACATCCATTTCTCTAAATGCAAAGCGCAAAAATCCTGGTTGTGCTATAGAAGACTTTTCTTTTTCTCAGCCTGCACTGTATGCCAATTATTATTTTTATACACCATCCAAGTAGATCCTAGTCATTTATTTGATTGGAGGATTGTTGGTCACATGATATTGAATAAATACGCCATTCAGCGCAGCGTGCATGTTGGTTCTATTTTCGTCCCATTTTACGGTTCGTAATATTACCGTAGCGCGTGCAGTGTGCGCTACACAAGGAGCATGTACCACGCTGACTGAAATGTATGATGATTGTAATGAATTTTAAGTTTGAACTTTAAACATAATCGGGAACAGAACTCAATGCTTTAATAAGGATTTGAATGTTTAGTGAAATTTAGACTAAAATGAGGAAACTGCAGAGACATTGACTATACTCACGTATACTGAACATGTAAACTTGTGAATAGGCCAGAAAGATAATCAGAATGTATGTATGGCTATGTTTTTCTCACTTTACAATCCTCCAATCAGATGACAAAGATGTACTTTAATTGTTGTATAAAACAAATAATGAACGTTTCATCATTCGTTCAACAGCACAAATATTTTCATTCGTTGAAAGATTAAGCATTCCATTCAATTTGGCTTCTCCTCATTGAATAGAACGTTTAATCTTTCAACTCATGAAAATATATTTTACCATTGAACTCATAAACATTCATTATTTGTATAATATTTATGAAAAAATTAACCTTATTTTAAGATACCGATTTCAATTTTGAAGGAAATGTGTTTGGTTGAATCAAGCTTCAACAGCTCATATTAAGGGACCTTTAAATTTGGCTGTCGTTTATCAGTCATTAGCATGTTATTAATTCCTAAGTGGAACGTGTCAACAAATTTATGACACATTATTACTTTTAATTAGCCACCAAGTCATGTTGCTATTAATAAGACAAAATGCTGTACTTTTTATTCAGCATGTGTGAACTACAGTGTGAACTACAATGTGAACTATGCAAAATTACTGCAGGTGTGCTGTCATGGTAGCAGACTGACTATCATGTTGCAGTCAACCAAAATCTCAGTCAGTTATTTACCCATCCATTGCACATAAATAAAATCTGTAATTACTGTGTTTATTTTAAGATTGTTATCATTTGGTAGAGTAAATGTTAAGATACGCCCCCTTCACTCAATGCAGGGGAAATTCTTACAGCAGTTGTGTTTTAGCCGTTTTGCTACAGAAGATTGCTGTTGGTAGACCCTTGTAGAATCGCATGTTCAATATTTGTTTAACTTTGTGTGATTTGGGGGGTCATTTGAAGGGCGCCCTCAGAATTTGCAGGAATGTCCGATGGTAGACTTGGGATTGTTGTATGTTAGACAATGACAGCACTGGAAGTCACGTTCTGATTTGCTTTGTGACAACTGAGATTCACAGGTTTGTCTAAAGGTATTTTTTATGCTCCAAACCATAGTAATGCAATGGGACAAGCACATTTTGTAAGTACTGATGCAGGATTAATTTTTTGTGGGGAAGGAAGGAAGGATGAATTAATAGATCATTATTTAGTAAAAGACAGAAATGAAGTGTGAGTTTAATATTGCACTGACCACACTAGTTATTAATTGTATGTATATACATGTACTTTAAAAAATTGTATTACTCTTTCTTACTTTGTGTAGATATATATGACATACCAGATGATGATCAACCTTCGTACCCGCAGAAGATGCCTCCACCGGTAAGTCTTAAAATAAGGAATAGGAATTTCTTCTTTCTTACCAGCCATGATCAGATGGTTTATGCTCGATATCTGGAAGAACAGGCCCAGCTATGGCCCTGTAAAGCCTAGATCACATTTAACTGCAGCCACTGTACGATTTATGATCATACGATGTTTGGGGCATCGCAGATGGCTACATACTTTGACGTATGTGTTCACATCATCGGAATTTATTGATGAGCATCGTGCAATTTCTTGTACGGGTCCTTAAGTTCGGGCAGGTGCAGAGGCTGTACAGAGATCGTGCGCTATCTGTGCAGTTGCCCAAATTCTCCTCAGCATCTTCACAGATATCGTACGATATCGTACATAGATTGTAAGATAGCGTACAGAGATCATATGATGAGTCTATGTGCTATGGGCTTACGATTTTTTACAAATTTGTCAACTTTACACTAAACGAAATCGTACAGGCTATGATTCCCTTGGTATGGGGAGTCGGTGAATTTGTGCGAAAATCGTAGAGTCAAAGCTTGTCACGCTGGGGAGATATGGGATATGGGAGATACAATGAGTTTATGGGCTCCGTAAGGTCATCGTAGGCTAAATGTGAGGTAGGCATAGGCTCTTGCCAGTTTAAATTGCAGCAGCTGTTGGAATTGTGGGGTTATTGGGTTTGGTGTGAGACCAGGTAAACCTGTTACTTAAAGCGTTTTTTTAGGCAAGATACAGAGATGATCCAGTAATATATGAAACAATGTGTTTAAAGAAGAAATCCAGATATAAAACGTGTAGTTTGGGAAAGTGCACATCAAGTTTTGCTAATGCGTGAAATTCAATTCCATCATATTGAATATTGCCAAACATGTTGATATGTCATAGGCTATTGTTGAAATTCAGATCTTCACACATTGAACTTCCACCAAATATGTAAAATGAAAGTCTGGCATAAAATCATCAACAATTTTGCATGCTTCAAGAAGTTGAGTGCATAAAAGGTAATAGATGTTATCTTTGTTCAGAGTATGCCGAAGATATAGAGAAACTACACTCAATTCACACTTCCATTGTTTATTCAGACATATAATTCAACCTCTGGATTTTATTTGTTTAAAATTTTTGAGTCAGATAATGTGTCATGATTTAAACAAACTTACAAAAACAATGCATGTGTATTCAATCCATTTTAATTTCCTCATTATATGTTTTATTTTATTTTGCTAAAGTAATGAAAATAGATGCAATAATGTATTTATCATATACATACATGTACAAACTAGGTGCAAAATCTATTGAAGCATTTCTTTGTACTTGCAAACATTTGATCCCGAGATAAATGGAAAGTATTTCCTATGATTCATAAAGATAACTTGTTGATATTTTTGTGGATATACTGATAAATTTACTGCAAAGAGGTGT
>JZLH01S0147154.1:8547-21063 GCA_001188425.1 Eucidaris tribuloides | reverse complement strand
GGGATGATTACTGTATGATGGTACTGGGATCCAAGAGGTTAATAGCATCATGTTCTTTCAGTGGTATTTGTGGACAGGTTTATTTGTTCTAGAGCTTGTCAATTAGTTAATTTTGATTATCTGAATGTTTTTATGAAACCAGATTTAGTTATATTAGCCTATCCTCAGTATCCTGGCTCTGGCTCACTGCCCGATGAGCCTGCAGTAGCACCCCTTCCTTCATTATGAGGCCATCAAATCCTGCCCTTGTCCTGGACAAGACCAGTGGGCTCGACAGACTGGACCTACGTGTATCATTCAGTGTTTGGATACTAGACCCATTTCACAAACAAGTTTACTTTCAAGCATTCAAATTCGAGAAAAACTTCACCCTGAATTTGGGTAATGGACACTGGTAAATTAGCAAGGGCTTTTAGAAGCCCAGCAGAGTATGGACAAGGTGTACATGTAGATATGGACATGAGAATGGACATGGGGATGCAGACATGGGGAATAATTTGTAAGATGTGGCCCGAGTCTATGTAGGCAAAAGTGGCAAGTACAGTCGGACAGATTGAGGGGTCAATATTGCAGGTTCAGACCGTCCAATAGACCAAGGGTCCGATAGACTGAGGGTCTGAGAGACCAAAATCAAAAAGGATCTGGTAGACCAACTTTCAATAAAAGGTCTGATAAATCGAGGGTCCAATAGATTGAGGGTCTGATAGACTAACTATCAAAAAGGTTCTGATAGACCAATCGGATCCTTTTTGATAATTGGTCTATTGGACCCTCTGTCTACAAGACCCTTTTCACTCATTGGTCTATTGGACTGTTTTTGAAAGTTGGTCTACCAGACCCTTTTTGATAATCAGTCTATCAGACCCTTACCGTTAATGGAAAATTTGTCTCTAGGACGTTCGGTATAAAGGACCCTCGATCTATTGGGTTTCCCCCAAAGTGGCAGATCGACCCCCAATCTGACATTCTGGTGGAGCGTGTTGGACAAGGCCACCACTGCCATTTTATGTTGGTCCATTTTCTGTCCACCATCTATCCACTGTCAATTCACAATTTGTGAGTTCTATATTTAGGTCAGGGGTTCTCAATTAGCAGCGCGCATGCCACTTTCAGTGCATTGGGCCTGCCAAAATGGCACATGGAGGCCGCTACAAAAAAAAATAATAAATTGTGGAGTTTGTTCAAATTTGTATTTCTGTAGTTTACATTGATTAGAGCCATTCTGGGCCACCTAAAAGGCCTCATATAAAGCTTCGGGGGTTCCGCCCCCTTGACCCCCGCCAGGGGCCCTTAAGTGGGCCTCAGGACCCCACACTGCGATGCTTCGCTCGCTCCACTCGCTTCGCATTGTGGATAGTGGCGCAGTACAAATTCTCTATAACAAATATGGCGCTTCATCAATAACAATTTAGAACCCCAGATTTAGGTCATACTGTTATTTAGAGGAAACCTTCATTAACCATGTAGTCTAGTACCCGTACATTACATATGACTGGTGTTGTGCATTTTTGTGATGTATAAAGGGTCTGGAAAAGGAAGAAAGTCACTCTGCTTCTGGTTGATCATCACCCATGATGTATCACCTTCTACAAATTGTCAATGTTTGAAATTACACTTGGGACCTGGTCCTACACTATGCATGTAGTTTACTAGTTTGTAATCTAAAACAATGTTATTGTGAAACAACCATTCATAAAAGTACAAATCACTAAAAGATGTTAAAATTCATATACAGTATGTCTGTACATAATCCCACTTCCTTTACAAACATGACAAGCTACAGTATGTTCCATAATGCTAATGAACTGTGATATCATCACATTTATGAACAATGTGATTGCACTGATGTCTCTGCTAGGATGACAATCATTTGCTGATTTGCACTCTACTAGTTACAACCAAGCATCTTGGAATTTTGTTCCATTTTTTTCTTCAGGGCAAATTCATTATCT
This sequence comes from Eucidaris tribuloides, assembly GCA_001188425.1. NCBI lineage: Eukaryota > Metazoa > Echinodermata > Echinoidea > Cidaroida > Cidaridae > Eucidaris > Eucidaris tribuloides. Next base: position 19,111 of record JZLH01S0147154.1, on the reverse strand, counting down.
AAATACAGTATCAGTCCACTATGAATATTGGCAATTGGCAGTTGTCTTCAATTCCTTCCCACACACGTAACATGGGGCCAGAGTAAAAACTAGAGACTACATTACAATGAGAAGTTAACAAAAGAGTTTCTTTTTTTTTTCATGCATACAGCCTGAGTCTGGAAAACTTTCCAAAGAGAAAAAAAGAAAAAGGAAAGAATGCATATAATTGACTTGGGGAAAAAAATTCTTGCATGGTCCTGGTTATTACCTTGGAACCAATATAAAATTTCAAAATAAATGTATATCAAATGTAGGGGTACATATTAAAAATAAGTGAATATTTTGATCAGTTTAGTTATGTAGACAATTCTCTAGCAATATCTTCTCATTAAAATGAAGAAAAAGTTGTCAAAATTGATGTTTTAATCTTATTTCCCACTTTTTGCCATATTTACCGGACGGCCTCTTATTTCCAGGACGGTAATTACCGCCGGTATTTCCCACCTTTTATATTTCCCGCCCAACCCTGCACAATAGGCACACTTCTGAAATGCATAGGAGGTGTGAATGACTTGCTGGACCTATGAGAAGATTCTTGTATTTAGTAAGAGAATTAAGAAGGATAAGTATATCCCTACTCATTGTCAACAGTGCATTTATTGAATAAATTGGAATTATTTATTTATGGAATTGTCCTTCATTTTTAGGACGTTGTATTTCTGATGATCACTTTAAGTGTGATAATAATAATTAAAAAAAATTGAAAAAATTAAGTGGAATTACCAGAACCCCTATTTTTTTTAATTTGGGGGTGTCATGTTGTGTGCCCAAAAATGACCTTAAATTCAACAATTAACGAAATGACTGATGCACACGTCAGGCCCGCCATGGATGGAATCACTTAGCACACATACTCTAAATGATATCAGACAGGAAGAAATAATCAGACACCGATTTTGTCGATTACTGTCGTCACGCTGATTGTTAATACTCACCTCAGCTGTTCTTCGTAATCTGCCGCGAGGTTGCATCTTAATCTTCGCTTACAGTTATCCCTGTGCATCTACATGTCGTTGGTTGTCCGGCAGAAGGGCCCTAGCATATGTTCCTGGCAGAAGGGCCTTAAATTTTCTCTAATTTGAGAAGTATTACCTTATTTGATATTTGCACTTAACCGATGGACAGAAGGATCTAAAACATCACACTGCTTTGATTTCATGTGAAAAGAGCCAATGGTTTTCAAGATAGAGTCAATTTAGTGTAAAGGCCCTTCTGCTGGAACATATGCTAGGGTCCTTCTGCCGGACAACCGGGTTAGAGTAATCTTTCCAGTAACATGACTTTTCATCCAAATTGTATCAAGGATATTTGCATCAAATTTGTTGACATTTGTGTCCCACTATACCTAATGTGGGAACTTGTCATTGATTAAAAATGAGATAAAATTCTGAGTTAGCTCTCTTGTGATACCAAATTTATTTTTATACCACAGTTTGATTTAAAGTTACATAGCACAAGATTTTGTGATCTGAGCTTTGTGCTCTCGAGAAAAACAGGTTTGAGAAAGCCATGTTTATCACTGAGATCACTGCATGATGCATATTGTGATCTCACTGCAAACCTCAATAGGGAAGGACTTCACTGTAAAGTTATGACTGGACTTCAATGTTATTTTTCTTTCAAAGGTCATGTATGTAGGTCAAAGGTCAAATTTTTAAATTTACGAGGAAGTTCCTACTGCAGTTGGTAACTTCTAGCCATAAGCCCATTTTTAACCAAACTCACAGGGACCTCAATGTTATTTGGGAGTCAAATGTCACATATGTAGGTCAAATCTTGAAAATTTTAACAGTTTTAGAATATTGTTCAGGCTTCTGACCACACTTAAATCCCAAGTATAGTTTTGGTAAAACGTAAATGGTAAAAAATGAAATTCTTTGCTGTTATGTTTGTAGATAGACCTGTAACTAATAAGATCAATCAATGCCCTGAAAATTGCTCGCTCTTGAGTTTTTACACTTTTGAGAAACTACTCAAAATGTTAACAGGTGGGGGGGGGGGGGACTCTAAACATTTCCAGTACTTAGGTAATGCATCTACTGCTACATTTTCTTTGATAATTTAAACATCACAATTTGTCACTACTGAAAAAATTTTCAGTAGGTTTGATGATGTTTTATTCTGATGTCTGGGGTGACAATAAAATGCTTCTATGTAGATGATTGACCTCAAGGTTGTCTGATCGACCAAAACTCTCTGTGGGCTTTAAATAAGTGACAGATCACACATCAAGCAGCAACTGTTGCAGTTGTCCGAGGGGAACAACTGGGGAAAAAATAATGTATGGGATGTCTGTAATCCTTTTCTATGTCTGTAATCCTTTTCCATTAAAGGGATGAATACCCGATCTAAAAAGACAATACCACAAGTTCTCACCTTCATATTTGTTTATAAGATGGGTTTAAGAATGACACAATGGGATTGGTCAATTGACAGGCGTGGGGCATGCATTTAATTCTCCTAACATGCATGCCCAATTGATAACACTTGATCGATACGTGACGATATTCACCGCACCGATATATCGGCAGCCAATTTGAAAAAGTCCGTACTCGTCTGTACGTAATCGTAGGGTAGACTAGAACTTGGTCTAGCTAGCTTACGGTCGAGTGCTCGCCTCTATTAGGCCTAGGGTCTAATTTTTGTTGCATATGTTCAGGCTGTATTGCGGACCCGTCTTATAAACCAATTGATGAACTGCTTTGTTCATGTGTAAGGGCAGTTCCAGTGCAATCGGTTTAGTCAGTGTGATCGCTAACGCACGTGCCCTGCGGGCACGTGCGTTATCACTAGTCTAAGTTTTAGACTGTCCTCCTTTTTTTCACCCTAATCCTACGGCCGTATGGTCATTTTGACTTGGTATGGGTCTGGACTCTTACACTAGCGTTTCTGCTCGCTATGCTCGGGATTGGGGTAAATTAAAGAGCAATACGCTGGGACTGGGTTAAATTAAAGAGCAGTCTATGACTTAGACTACGTTATCACTTGCACTGACTAAACTTCGTGCACTGTCTCTGCCGTAACACACTCGCATTCAGTACATCAATTGTATAGTGAAGAACACCACACAATGACATGACCTGCAAAATATGTGAAAAGAGTGAGTGCATTTTTAACGTCATCTGCTCCGAATTCCTCTCGCTGTCAATCGAGTCAGCAATATTGCGATACGTATGGTACATGTAAACATTCCCAATATGCCAGATATACTAAGCATGTGTATTTAGTGTACACCGGCTGGTCACACGTTTGCGTGCACTTTTAACGATATGCCGGTGCGTGCACCACCTCGGTTACAGTACAGTCTGGTCATCTTGAACTTTGTACAGCATACAAAATTGTAGATGACCGCTAATCAATGGTAATTATTAAAAAGTTGACAAGTCACTGGCGGTAAGTTTACTCTTGTCAGTTCTATTTTGTTGCTACCATCATTGTGTATCAGTTTTGTAGCAATCTGTAACAATTTATGAGATTTTGGGCTTTTGCCCCTTCAATGATAAATTACTCCAGTTAGATGTCCAATATGGGTATTACAGTTATTCGGTCATTACAAGGCGTACACCACGCACGTGTATGGACTTTCAAAATGGACTCGAAACAAGTAATTATCTGTTGATCTCAGAATAACCTAACCAAGTATTCAAGTCTGCAAAGATACCCTTTTAATGTAAACCTTGTGTTGAATACCCTAAACAAGTATTCAAGTCTTGAAAGATACCCTTTAAAGTAAACCTTCTGTTGAAGACCCTAAACAAGTATTCAAGTCTGAAAAGATACCCTTTTAAAGTAAACCTCCTGTTAAAAGTATACCCTTTTTTTCCTGATTTTGGTGATTTTGATACCCTTTTCACTGTACGCGCGTATATCGTCTGACTGTGAAAAACAACCCTTTTTACACATCTTTTTACAGGGGCATGGTGTACACCTTCTAATGGCAGTCGCCCCCCCCCCCCCCGGACGACATGACCATTTGATTGAACAGCAGATTGAAAAATGATGTGGAAGTTCCCAAAATTTCTAGTACACAATCACTGTATTACACTAGACGGCCAGATTGTTGTTATTACAGCTGTATTCAAATCATGGTGATGTCGTTTTGAATATTTTTTTGATGCACTAATTACTAGTTTCCCCATTCGAAGGACACTCAGTAATTAAATTTTACCAGAAATCAATAACAATGTCAATAACAACACTGTACACCACAAAACCAATGTTGAGGTTTGATAGCAATGAACCTTTGAATCATGACAACACAAATCAAGCCTTTGCTATCAAAGCTGACCAGACTGGCATGTTAATTGGTTGTTTTTGTGTTTGTAATAAGCACATCTATTCATCCATTTATCAATTGTACGAAAAAGAAGAGTTCTGTCAGTGGCAACCTGACATTTGCCCCGGCGGCCATATCTGAGGAGACAAAGAGTTAGGGTTAGAGTTGCCTGTGGGTTTCCAGTTCAGACTAGGGCTAGGGTTTAGGTTAGGGTTTAGGTTGTACTTATTGTACTACATTATCGTCAGAGCAATTGTTACCGGAGCAAATGTTATAAACCACCTGGGCATTGAAACATGGGATTGCCAGAGAATAAAGCTCCATTGATATTGTACGTTTCTATACCAAAAGTCGAAACTGGTGAACGATTACATATCTAATTTTGTTAAACCTGATAAACAAAGACTTTGTTTTCTTCGTAATTTGCACTTTAGAACCAGTTTTAAAAATTAGAATTGCTTCAGATAAAGAAAGATCTGTAAAAATACAGAGTTCAGAATTTGGGATTTATGTTTCTTATCGTGTTTGAAATACAAACGAATCATTTGAAAATAGACCATTTGTCAAGCTATGTATCTTATGGTAGTCTAGATTCCAGACACTGGCTGAAGCTACCACAAGCTGATTGGTGAGTTGGTGTAATTCAAGTGTGTGTGTGGGTGGGGGGGGGAGGGGTGGGGGGCTGCCTGGCACTGGTCCAACCTCACTGGTGTGAGTTTCTGACCTACTGAGCTTTGAACAGCAGGTATTGAGTTCTCACTAGATGATAAACAAATGAGGTCTGGAAGCCAGACTAGCTTAATGGCTGTGCCAATTCAAATTCAGAAAACGTTGCTATGATGCTGCTGCATTCAGCTTGAGTTTTAACTGGGTTTATTTTCACACAAAAACTGACTTTATAGCTGAAGGCTTTGTGAGATTTATGAGAATCCTTTTTTGGTCCATGCAGCTGACTCTTTCCTTTAAAGTGATCCTGTACACATGTTGCAGTCCTTCCATGGCTTGACCGTACTTATTTCATTTGCAGTATTTATAGAGGACCTTGTTAATTTCATCAATCCTTGATAATCTCATGAAGCCACCATTTCCTTTGTAAGAACTCCATGTACTTATTGTTTTAATATGCGCACACGACAATACCAACACGGTGTGTAATTGCAAAAACAGTGAAACCTGTCTATTGTGACCACCCAAAGGGAAATTGATATAAATGTGGCCTTTATGGACAAGTGGCTGCTATAGACAGGGATTAAAACACATGATTTATGTGCAGGGGGATCAATTCCATAATCTGTAGCCACTCTAAAGGCAGGGAATCCCATTTGCATTCCTCCCCAGCAAAGCAAAACATTGATGTGCTAAGTTATTTATGAAGGACTTGTCTGTGAAATATGAAGACTGGTAAATACTTACAATTTTAAAAAATGCCCTCAAATCAACTGTCAGCTTATTGTATGTTCTATGTTAGGAATTTTTGTCTCTATGAGACAATGATTTAAACCCAAAGTGTAGCAGTCACTATAATTCCACTTCAACTGAGTTTCTTGCGCCTATTGCTCCTATACTTTGCTACATATTCTTAGAAGGTATTTCTTCTCTGCACCAGTGTTTGTAGGCATGCAAAAGAGACACCCTGCCTTTAAAGTAGTGGCGTCGTCGACAGGCCGAAAGCTAGTCGAGAAAACGGTATTTTGACTGAAAGACGATATATCGACAGAGATTTTATTATACCGACAACAACACACAGGGTATCAAAGTAATAAATCAGGACCTAACAATGTCATCTCCGCAGCCAGTCACTTCTCAAAGCAAGCATTTTTTTCTTTCTCACACCTGCAGAAGGTTATAGAAACTGAGAACCATTGTTCTGAGTGTAATCTACACCATAAGAATCTTGGTTCCCCGGAAATTGACGATGTGGTCAAGCCCAAAGTTCAAAATTCCACTGCTGCTTTCAATAGCGATGTCAGTCATCACTGGGGCCCCCTGGCAGGCTGATTATCCCCAGTAGTATGTAGCCACAATACAGGTGTATTTAAACATGAATAGGTACGGTGGTGTAAGACTGCATTATGAATGTCCCAATTAATCAGACCATTGTTGTGTCGACAGCTGTGTCTGTCGGCTAAATATTTGAGGTGACATGTCGGAAGAGAAATTTCTATTTGACCACTGCCCTACTTTAAAGTGTACCAATACCCTAAACAATTAAATTTGTGTACAACTAGAATACACTACAAATAACCACAATTCAGTTGTCTTAGCCCGTGAAGTAATCCATATTTTGATAAATCAGATCATAATGTGTACAGTATTCCGGCACTTGTGCTCCGCGCGTTTAAGTTCTGCTCCATAAGCACCGATTTCTATGCGTGCGCGTTCTGGCTATACGCGTACGTTTTGTTTAACTATCGAAGTTCAGTATCGATATTGATCGGTACACTGGGGTGTGTGTCAATGATCAAAATGTACGCGGACAAATTATTGATAGTGCGATCGATCGATTGATAGAATCGGTTGATTGACTAGTCTATTGCAAGTCGTCTTTGTTTTAACCTACTGTTTGAAATTTACATTCAAACCCCAATAAACAAAAATCGGAGTGATCACAAGTGCTAATACTTTGCAAAGGGCTTGTCACAAATATATTCTACATATTAGCAAACAAATTATCCAGGGTATTGGTACACTTTAAGCAGGTTGGCTGCTATAGACAGTGGCCACTAAAACAGGTTTGACTGTGTACTGTACCTGAAAGGGGGGAAATGTAACGCCGATCATATCTTTTCTAAATTGATAGAATGAGGGTGTGGTTTGAATTGTTTAACCCATTGAGGATAATAGGCTTCCACAGAAGCCCAGAAAATATGACAATGAAATCTCATAAATCAAACAGTCATATTGCCTAATCCCCCTGTCACATAAAGCATACATTTATTACCAATTTAGATTAAAAAGAGTGTTCTGTGTAGACCCTTTTTAAAGAAAAAACAATCATGTGGAGTTTTTACAATCATACAAAGTTAATGTGTCATTTTTTTTTTTGGGGGGGGGGGTGGTGGGGGATTTCTCCCCAGAAGAGAATATGATATATTATTTGAATTACATTCATTAAATTACATTTTTTGTAGAAATACCAAAAAAGTTTGATAAGGGTTTCAGAAATGCTACCAAAAATTATTACATATTATATTTCACAGCCAAGCTGCCAAATATGAGGTGTGTATTGTGACAGCAGATACTATATTACATTTTCTATGATATTACTGAACTTAACAATCTTGTGGTTTAAAAAAACAACAACCTTTGTTTCCTTGATAAAAATCAAAGGGTATAGTATGCCACGAATAATTTTTAGTACATCATAATTTCCAGGATATCTGTCAATAGACTTATTATTTAAATTTACATTTTTTGTAAAAAAAAAGTGTGGTTTTACCTTAAGAAAACATTGAAGGCTATTATGATCCCACAAACCATTATTAATAATACACCATAATTCACAGCAAAGCTGTCAAAAGTTATAAACTTGAAATACATGCATGATGAGTTTCAGATTGTTGTCATTCCAGTTTAGGAGATAATAGTGTGAAAGGAACGCTCGTAGGTACGACTCATTACAAATAGCCGTGGGGTTGCGTATAATGTCAGCGGTGCGAAGCCAAGCGTAGATGTGCTGGAGTTGCATCAGGGGTGTCTGTGACATATTATTATCGTGTTCACTCCTAGGAAACTGTTAATTACTATGACATTGGTGTCTTAAAGGGAACTGTCAGAGTTGCTTTCGACAGGCAATCTATCACCATGACCAGAACAATCGGGTAGAAGTGTAGGACATAATGACCTGGAGTTGTGTCACACATTTTGCTGGAGAGGGTCATTAGAGGTGGAAAGACAATTTAGGGAGTCCGACTGTTTGTGGTGTTTTTTTTACTGTAATATATCAAGGAATGCTGTGGAGACTGGTTTACTGAAATGCAACAATTTTGCTATTTCTGACAGTAGTATTGACTGACTATTTATTTGTTATATGACAATTTGACAGGATACAAATTAAATATCATTGCAGGAGTTTTATCTTAAAGAATCCTACATGTGCTTTCTTCATATTTTAAGTTTAGAATGGACAAAATATGAGGAGCTTTGCCACATTTTGTCACAAACCAGCATCGTTTGAATGATCTTTTACACGAGCCAGTGACATTTACCTCAGACATGCATATCCTCCTGGAAGAGCATCCCATATTCATTAATCCATTGAAGACTGAGTCTGAGATGTTTTGGGGCTGGGGTCTATGGAGAATGCTTGTTATATCAAAATCAAATTGTCTTCAATGGGTTAAAGATTGTGTCAGGGATGTGCAAGTCCATTACTTCCCTTCATTATCAATACCAAACGGTAGTTTACTACTTACAAATGGTGTGTTGAAAGTCTGAGATCCATACGTCATGAATTTGTTGTTTTATGAGAAAAACTAATAACGACATGTTACCAGAATGTTGCTCTTTCTGTGAGTTTCAATTTTTAATACAAACTGCGAATCACGGTTACTGTGCACCGTAGCAAGACCAGCGCAGCCCTCTGATTGGTTAACGGCTACTCCCCTGCGCGTACCTTTGGCTAACGGCTGATCGGACCTATTTGGAACGGCACGTGCACGTTTCACGTCGCGGTATTTTTTAAATTGCTCCTGAGCAATTGGAAAAAGGATGAAGTTTAACCGTCAGATTTCACCAAACTCAATATTTACCCCAAGTCTCTATGAGAGGTGTTTATTTATATTAATCTTCACATTGGATATGATTTCAGCTGATTTGATTCATATAGATGTTTTTTGACATGCAAATCAATGACACAATCTTTAAAGAGAGTTTAATTCCATGAGTTTTTTTTGTGTGTGTTTCTATTTAGTTTGTATACATCAGGAACTGAAAATTTTTGTACGATGTTTAGTTGTGATATTCATGAAAATAAAATCACAATATATTCAGCGTATACAGAATTTTGCTGCAAAAGAAATAAATACTTGGCCGCTGTACCTCATTCTAGAATTCTTCCTTGTTTCTATTTAGTTTGTATACATCAGGAACTGAAAATTTCTGTTTGATGTTTAGTTGTGATATTCGTGAAAATAAAATCACAATATATTCAGCGTATACAGGATTTTGCTGCAAAAGAAATAAATACTTGGCCGCTGTACCTCATTCTAGAATTACTTCTTCCTCATCTTAAGACACCATGTATCCAATTTCTGGCCAACTTTCAACGATTATGATCATTTGTCAGTCATATAATATGATGATTTTTTTTCTTTCTTTCCATTCTTGTCATTTTCTGGAACTTCTAGAGTCAGCAACATAACAGGATGGTGAGCAACCACCCAGGACCGTCACCAGGACCGAGAATGCCCAAAATGACGTAAGTACTAGACCAGGTCCAGTAGGAGTGCTAGGACCATTTGCTCCAAAACCAAGTTACTTTTGCCTGGTTGATTGCCTGGGTGATTGCCTGGGTGATTTGTATTGTAAATGACACTACAAATGTATTACGTACATTGGATACATAAAAAATCCCTCAAGCAAAGTCCAATCTGAGCTAACCCATTGTATTGGAACCGGATGTGCCATGGATTTAACCTGTTGCCTCCGAGATTCTGAAAATCCCATAGAGTTAACACAGGGCAGATCTGGTTCCCGTAGCCAACGGGCTAATAACTGTATGGGAATTATAGAATCTTGGAGCCAATATTAATGGGCATATAATGGTTGGTCATAATATACCATAAAAGCAAATGGAGGGCAATATATGCAGATACAAAGTACAATTGCCAGAAAGATTTTGAGGACTTTGTATTGTACTAAGGAGAAAATCCCTAATTTTAAAGTACTTGAAAGTGCAAAAATAAATAATGGTGATCAATAATTCATGTATTTGTAGTTAAATGTGGCAAATGCTCGACTATTGTACATGATTCAAGTAATTTGTTTGCACCATTGTACAATACATAACTTGAGTCACTTGAATCTATGTTTCTAATGCAAATTGTGTTTGTCATTTAATTCATATAAATATGAATATTTTCACTTTCATTGGCTGCAATTAATCAACATTTTTATACGCCCGGCTACGGGACGTATTATGGTGTCACGCTCGGTGTCCGTCTGTCCGTCGTGGCGTCCATCCGTCCGTCCATTAACTTTTCCTTGTAAACGCCATAACTTCAGTTTAACTTAACCTAGCCTCAT
>JZLH01S0147102.1:17401-27673 GCA_001188425.1 Eucidaris tribuloides | reverse complement strand
ATTAGTAGTAGTAGTAGTAGTAGTAGTAGTAGTAGTAGTAGACGACTTAGTACATGTAGTAGGTAGTAGAAGTAGTAATAATAGTATCATTGATATCGTTATTACTGTTGTAACTTGTTATTAATTTCATTATTATTATTATTATCATTATTATTATCATTTTCATTATTATTATTATTGTTGTTATTATTATTATTATTATTATTATTATTGTTATTATTGTTATTATTATTGTTATTATAAAAAAAATTCGCTCAATTCAGTAAGAAATAACCAGATTATTTCATCCACTTTCAATTCGTAATTTGGCTAATTAGACAAATTATGTAACTTTGGGAGGGTCTGAGAGAGGGAGCGCGTGTGTGTGTTTTGGGGGGATGGGGGGTTGATAGAAAATACATTTATTTTGTTTATTTTCTTCATGATACAATGAAGAAATGCGAGCAAAAATACAATTTATTGACATTCGATACATACACTCTAAAAACTGAAATGTTATTTCAACATTTAAAAGGCCCGATTAGTGACCACACTTTCTAAATGTTGCATTTAACCTTTTATCCAGTTGGATTCAACATTTTTACTGCTGGATAAAAGGTTAAAAGCAACATTTCGAAAGCGTAGTCACTCCTCGACCATTTTAAATGTTGATTTAGTATTTGATTTTTTAGAGTGTACATATAATTGATTCAAGCAATGAAGAAGGCGTAATCCCATGGAGCTTGTGCCTATGGTGGGTATGCCCAAAAGCATTAATATTATTAGACATAAGATTGGACGATTAACTAGGACAGAAACAACGTAAACAACGACGATAAATAAATAAGAACAAATAACACAAGTACAAAAACAGGATTGAATACACAAAAGGGACAAAGGACAAAACATGCTAGTTACTGAAAAAAAATAACGGACGGTGGTGCCCCCCCCCCCCCGGAAAAAAAACCCCGACAAATTGAACAATTCTTAAAACAAGTTCAATAAAGCGGCGCAAGGCACTACAAAACCATAAAACAATATTCATTTTTGCTCATTCTCAGCATATTGTGTTATTGCAAGTTTGCACTCGGAGCGCGCCGAAAATGTTGAAATTGTTCTTAATTTTGGCCCCATCTCCCGATCCGAATAATAGATCGACGCACCTTTGCGCTATCATTCAAGCTGACATTTCGTATATTGTACTTATTATGACATGCCTTATACCTGAAATCATTCCAAATTATAAACCGATATGTTAATATTAAATAGTGCTCTTCATAAATACCCAACAAGACTATCGAACTCATTACATCTTCGACAATTACCAGAACTTTATTTGCCAATCGAACTTTCACATTAATTTTACTGAGCCAAGTCCGAAAACTTTGGAATTCATTGTAAGAAAGCATGAAGCAACGGCAAAGTGTACCAACTTTTAAACATAAGCTGAAAACATTGTTATTGAACAATAATGCAAATTGCACTGTCCGCTAATATATATTGATCTTAATAATGTTGATCAAATACTCGAGTAGACTTGCTCCTCCCCCGTCTCTCCTTTAACCTCCCTCTTCTCATTTTCTTCTGATTTGTCCTTTGTTACTTATTGTTTTGATTTGTCCCTCACGTTCCATTTTAACATTTGCTTCGTTTTGTAAACAATAAGATATAATTTCGTTTGAGGCAGTTGCCAAGTTATCCCAGTAATCCAAGTTCTGCTTTTAAATTAGGTTCCTCCACTTTCATGATTTTTGTTTAATTCTAAAATATTATGTTAGTGCAAGTTGTAAATTGTGTAAGTTTATTCAGTTATGGTTATATGTTTACAACGTTTTGTTCAACTACGTATTGATTTATATTACGTGAAAAGGTGGAAAGAATAAACTCAGTCATTCAATCAATCGAGCAATCAATCAATCAATCGATCAATCAATCAATCAATCAATCAATCAATCAATCAATCAATCAATCAATCAATCAATCAATCAATCAATCAATTAATCAATCAAACTCACCCTGTCCTGCTACTGAGCCTAGCAGACAGATCAGAACGATCGGAAAAAGAATCGGCATGGTCCTCACTGCTACCTGCCTGTTGGCCACGAACAACTACGATGATTTGCGAAGTCTGTGTCAATTTTGAGCAGGATTGCTACGAACAGCACTCGACCACCAGTCTTGACGGAAACGCCTTTCGTTCTGAACCAATAGCGTGATCCACCTTTCCTTTATACCAGATGAAGGCTTCTTCTAGATTGTGTTTGCATCGTGTGTGTGTGTGTGTGTGTGTGTGTGTGTGTGTGTGTGTGTGTGTGTGTGTGTGTGTGTGTGTGTGTGTGTGTGTGTGTGTGCACGCGCGCATTTGGGCGTGGCCAGATGGATGATACCATTTCATACAGAATAATGGAATAATCTGGAAATGAGTGGTCTCTGCCCAATTGGCGTACCCGCAATCGTCTCTAATATTTCGCCTTAGGGACTCAAAACACTCTGCTCTCCATTGTATGCGCGACGCATGCGTACCATACTTTAATCCCTACGTGCGTTGTTTGAAAAAGCGTTGTAGCTAATTGGAACAATTTCATTGGATAATGAGATTTTGACGCAGCACCTTTCGCCACGTCTACACAATAAAGATTTTACAGTATTTTTGTCACGTTTTTGTAGCATTATTGCGACACGTGTCGATAAGGTTTCTCATGTCTAAAATGAAGGTGTAAAATTAAAATTGAGAAATTTCGATTTTGCATTTCGTACGAGATCGATATTACATATTGTTCAGTCCAACTTAGAATCAACTCAAGATCACCAATAGAATAAAAAAAAAATCAATTCAAGAGCATGAGTTGCGCACTATACAAGCATGATCAGTTACTCAGAAAGTCATGTAGGTACTTGTTAAAAGGTACACTGTACAAAATACTGAACACTTTTCTGTAACACTTTATAAAGACTTGGACACGTATACATGGAAATCATTGATATGTTTAGTTAGAAATTATGTGTATTACCTATAGGTATATAGTATATGAAATCTAAATTTCGTGTGTTTTTTTCTGGAACGCTTCATAAACACTTGAACACGTTTAAAATGAAATCATAAATAGGCTAAGTGTTTAGGTGTTGAAAATCATAAACGCGTCATATCAATTTCTTAACAACAGAAAACGCTTCTCTTTTGCACAGAAAATCCGAGGTTCCGCTCAGGTCATGCATCGCTGCTCTCACACCGTGCTGTGTAGGAGGAAGCGACGGACAGCTGTCATTGTTCACATTCACACTCAAACGCAATAATAAAGACTGCGTGCAGCTGGGAAGGTCAGAATACTGAGAGAAAATGGTGTTTGTGATTGGTTTTTGCCAATTCCGCGGGCCTTCTCTTAGCCAATAAAATTTGATTTTTACATTTTTAGAATCCTCAGACTTCCCTCTACACATACCTATCCTCAATATATATTTATAGATGGCGCAATTTCATTTAATGAAGCGGCAAAGTCAGAAAAATTCGGGAAAAGGGGGGAATCTTCCACGAGATTTTTTTTTTTACTTAAAAAGGAAGTCTTTAGAATCAATTCCGGGGGTCATAACATTGACTTCGGTCACATATTTTGATCTAACCTTAAAGAGAAACCTTTGATTATCATAAATCTCGTTTCAATAGTATATAAAGCTTGTACATTTGTTACAATGGCAAAAAGTGCCAAAAACGGCGGTTTTATTGCAAGTTTAATATTGTGTTGCAAAACTGTAGACCACGAAGAAAGTAAAAGATCGCTTAGAATTTGATATGCAACAAACATTTGTGTGTGTGTGTGTGTTGTGTGTGAAGATCTAAACAAGTGTTAATACCTCAACAAATAAAGCCATAAAAACTACCACTACTCTGTCCTTCCTTGGTAACAGGAAGCAAATGACAAATCCCTAAAATTTAGATTATTGGTGTTTTTGAAACATCCTATGCATGCTGTATCTGTAGGCAAAATTTGGAGTAAAAATTATGATTCTATTCAAAGATATTCAAGTTAAAACGATGGGAAATTCCATTGATGTCACTCTAAAAGACAGACACAAATTTGCTCCATGCAGAAAAATGACACTTTTGTCACTTGCTCCATTGGCAAAAAAAGAAGAGATAATTCCAGGAGACAACGTTTTGAAATAGATAAATCAGGATTTCTATTCAGTTTCAGCTATAAAAAAAAAACAGTTGTTTATGCAATTAAATATACTGTTTGGAAAGTGATAGCAAAGATGTTTTTGAAAATATATTTTGAATTATAAACAAGTGTTTAGAAATAACACCGATGTTTACATTTACAATATTTCTCATTCACTTTTAGAAACACTTGTATGATCGTTTTCACTGCATTTTTTTTCAGGGCTTCGTTTTTTCGAGCTTATCCAGAGACACTACTAGCATGGGTATCATACAGCTCATATTTTTTTAAATACTGGAACATCGTTAAGCGATGTTTTTGTAGTACCCTTGCGCTGCTTTTTAAACGTAGTAGCATCGGTGATCATACATCTTAGATTTTTAAACTGGGAAAGCAGGCGTTAAACGATTTCTTTAAAGTTTAATTGATTGCCGGGGTAATGCCTTTCGCTGTTTTAAAAAAATATCCTATTAATGTTTGTATTAATTTTTAAAGTTGTTCAAAAATTATTGCGGGGGTTAGGGGCCAAATCGATATGTTTCCCCCACTTCTTTCATGAGGGAGCGAGACTGGCCCCAGCCCCCTAAATCTGAGCCCCTGCTGTCGACTCTAGAGAGATCGGAGTCTAACATAGGTGTTAGCTCTTGGTGTATAGCTAATTATCTATGGGTATATCACATTTGTGTTTTCAAATATTCAGATTCGGCCACTTTTGCTATTTTGTTACTGTATATTTGGCTGGTTTCTGTAAGTCAGGTAATTTTTCTGAAATAAATGGTGGTCAAACTGTTCATGAAAAAAAAAAATTAATATAAAAGACTACTTGACCATCAAGGTCGTATGTACAAAGGCCAAATTAAAATTTTCTCAGTATGCTGGGCGACTGCTTGTTAGACTACAGGGGCGTCGGTTTTGGAGTGTGGTGTGTGGGGGGGGGGGGGTAAAAAGTAACAAAATGTCCAAAAAATCGGAGCAATCGCGCTTAACCTGCTATACAAATTATGCGCAAGAAGCTTGCGAAAACTGACAAATGGTTTATAGTGCTCACAATGCTTAATAAACGTATCCACATTAAAGTTTTAATGATCTTGTTAAAGTTGTTAAAAAGTAATATTTTTATTGAGGGAGGGGGGAGGAAATCGTAATGAATTGCCGCCCCAATAATTTCATTGGGGGTCGACTGCCCAGTCCCAGGGGCAGCTCCACAGGGGCAGTGGGGGGGGGGGAAGGCGCCCCTATTTGTGTAAAGTAATTGAAAATAAGCGGGGTTTTACCGGTTTTGCGAAAATCGCCATATTGTTTGTTCATTTGGCTAGTCTTATTTTTTTGGGGGGGGGGCAAAAATCTTTTGTCGTCGTCGACACCCTGTCGCCCAGGCTTGTCGGATGATGTTTGGATTGTAATTGGCTAGTAAAACGAAATATTTTGGGGGGGGGGGATTTTCCCCGACAGATTTTTTGGCCCGCCCCCCCTATAAAATTTTAGCCATGACGCCGCTCCTGGCCCAATCCCCCTCCCAGGATCGACGTATGTGATGCTATAACAGACAACAAGGTTAAAATCTTTGTCAACCAGATAATTCCCTATTATTATCGAAATCGTCTGTCTCGCTTACAAGTGGCAGTTTGAATGAAGTATCCACTATTGGTTGTAAATCACGTATAGGTTTCGAGTGCTTGCACTTCCCACAAGCGATATACTTCAGGCACGACACGCTAATCTATAACCTGAAGTTTGCAGATGTTGGGTATTTACCGGATATTTTCTGAAATAAACAGGTACCTGTTACTATCTTCTAAAAAATAAAAATGAATAATTCCAATATCATATAGCGACATAAGTTCTAAAATACGTTAAACTTTCAGTACCACACCCGAATGATCACGCCGGTGTCTCCGCAAGAAGGGCTAGCGCATGTTCCGGCAGAAGGGCCTTAACATTGAAATATTCTCAACCTTGAAACATTGCTCTTTTCACATGAAATCCAAGGTATGCGATATTTTTAGATCCTTCTGTCTAGTCTGTTTAAGTGCAAAATATCAAATAAGGCAATATTCTCAAATTAAGAAAATTTACTGTTCAGGCGCTTCATGCCGGGAACATATGCTAGGCCCTCTGGCCGGACAACCGACGCAAGCGATGTAAAGTCCTATGAAATTTTGTTTTCAAAGGTACTGAGAAGGTTTAAATAGATTGCGTTCCTGATTTGTCATGTCATTCTAAAAACAGCTCATCAAGCATATAGTCACAACTGTAAAATACTAATCACTTTATAACACTTTTCTGTAACACTTATAACACTTGAAACTCGTTTATCTGGAAAATCATAAAAACTTCAGTTAGAAAATTAAGTGTATCACATATAGGATATCATACGGTCGTGTTAAATTTCTGAACTTTCATAAATACCTGAACACGTTTCATAAACACTGTTTAGGTGTTTGGGGTGTTAAAAATATAAACGCGTCAACGGCAACATTTTTGTCAAGATCTAAAACTTTCTGTGCAGTAACGCACTTCATAAACAACTTGAACTCGTTATTTGGAAATCATAAACAGCTGTTGTAAATTGTAATTGTACGGTCGTGTTAGTTTCTGGCACACTTTGATAAACACTAGAGCACGTTTCATAAACACGTTTAGGTGTCTAGGTGTTGAAAATCATGGTACGCGTCAACCAAGATTTTTGTATTTGTTACGGCGTTTTCATGATTTCGTCACTAAACATTAAACGTTTTAAATGACTTCATATCAGAAACAAAGGGACGCATTTCACTCGATTTGTTATGCGCTACAGGCGTAGGCTGGGGTGCACTGGGTGCAGCGTGCACCCCCCCCGCCCTCCCGCAGAGCCATAGGAGTTCCGCCCCTGCAAGCGCCCCAAAACGAAATTTTGCACTGGGTTAGTCGCCACTTTTTGTGGCTTTCAACGCCTGATTTTACTCAACTTTAGTTCCACCCTCCAAGATGTGCACTACCCATGTCACTTTAAGTCCAACCTTCCCCAAGATGTGCACCTCCCCGTGGCCAAACCGAGCCTACGCCCTTGCGCTATATTATAATAGCTGTATTATTATTATTATTATTATTATTATTAATATTATTATTATTATTATTTATTATGTATTATTATTATTAATTATTATTATTATTATTATTTATTATTATTATTATTCATTATTATTATTATTAGTATTATTATTATTATTATTAATACGTGGTTCAAGTAGTTTATAAAGTGTTACAGAAAAGTTTTATAAAAGTGTTAAATATTTTTACAGTTGTACACATTCACAATTGACTGAAAGGGCTTGGAGTTTAGTGCAGTTTATGTGAATATTAATTCCCGTTAGATTTCAAATAATCGAGAGTCTAACGCTGATTGTGTGGATGCACAGGCGTTAAAACCAATCTCTACGTGATCTGTGTATTACTTTTTTATCAATTATTGCTTATTCGTAAAGGATGCTTCACTTACATACAAAAAGGCTATTATGACCGTACTAAAATAAGAACACATCCATGAGAAAAATCATTTTTTTATAAGGCAAATATACCGAATATTACATTACAAGTAATACAACAAGTCGCCTTCCATACATTCTTATTAAACAGTACATTGACTGATATTATAAACATTAGGCTTATGTTTTGTCTGTTATTGATTTATGTGTGTCATATTTTTTTCTTTGTCCTTATGTTGTTTGTCCACTTATATGGCTTCTGTACACGCGGCTTAGCTTTTTAAAAGGGTGAGCCTCTGCTTTTGCTACGCCGTTTCAGCTCTCATTATGTTTCATTATTGTGATTTTATAACTTATTTCACTTTAATGTAATCTGATAAAATTCTTGAAAGTGTTTTTCGTGACGAAGTATTAATAAAATTTGATTTTGATATGAAAACTAAATAGTCCTGGACAAATTTGGGAAATATGGTTATTTCTTTGCTAAAGTCTGTTTACAAGTGCAGATGTTTAGCAAATATAATTACCCATGAGAATATCAATTAAATGAGCTTCACTTCAGGGTGAGCGGCCAGGTATTAAAATTTCTGCTGCCCGAACAATTTTTTTACTGGCCAAAATGCAACGCCCACAGTGGCCGCAACGGGGAAAGTGGGTGCTGACGACCGAAACAAAAATGCATGTTTTGCCCCCATTTTTATAGCAAAATTAACAAGAAGCAGGGGGGAGATATTCTCCGAAAAAACAGTAAAATTTCCGGTCATCTTTATATATAAAATAGGGGTGGCGCCCACCTATGACTTCCGTGCGGCCCTGTCTCTACTTCAGGAAAAGAACCTTTCTTTGATATGATTGAAAACTGCCATTGCGTAGAAAATATATTCCAATTTGTCCATGTTGTATGCTGATCAAAGTTTTTCGAGTCAGAAACCGACATTTGTACAAGCTGGACTAGTGCACCACGCTTTCGATTGGATTTTACCATCTCCAGTAATTCGGCTTGGTGACCGTGGAAAGCTACAAGCACAGGCCCACCAGTCGAAATCCTCGAATACGTTACACCAACAAAATCCCCCCATTTTTTTATTTATTTTTTTTTTAGTTATCGTTTTTATTTTCAAAAACTACGTGATGTATTGAATTCCACAACACTGCCAGTTTTATGTGAACCCAGTGTTGGCTGGATCAAATCCAGCAAGAGTATAATCGAAAACACAATCTTTAAAATAATGATAAACCTAAAAAAAAATGAGTTTACCATGATCAATCATTACGAGAGCACCACAGTCACGTGTCCAGATCGAGCTGCAGTTTCTGGATTTTTTTCGGAAAATAAATTCGCGGATTTTCCGGACATTTCCGATTTAGGCTACTGACTTTTGTTTCAAAAAGAGGAACAGATCTTTAGTCAACACTTCAGAATTGTGTTCTTTTTGCAATTCATTTTGGTTGTGAAGGAACTGTAATAAAATGGGGCTAGCTTGTCCCGGAGCAATTAGCATCAATATTCTCTCGGCTCGATCGCTCCGCTCTCTAACCATGGATTTCAGAAAAATTGGAATGCTCCCCGTGGCATTCCGTATATCTTTCAATAGATGATAAGGCACGGGTTCGACTATTTACATTTTTAGGGTTTGAATGTCAGGAGGGAGGAGGAAAATTATTAGGTGGGTGGGACTCGGCACTCGCCCCAATCAGAGACTTGTAGCTCCTGAAATAAGCATATCATGGATTTGGTGAGAAAACGTTAGACAGATTAAAATTGAGAATTGTAGCCTACATGAAGAATGATGTATGCATCTCGTGTTAATATAGATGATCAACCGTTAGATAGAACATGTTCAATTTTGCCCTGGCGTCCCCCGGTTGGAAATCAAGGTAAATTTGCTAGATGTCTTGCTTTTTCGTCCACAAGTTATCTTCATATAAAAGTGCTCATATTGAAAAGAATGTTCACTGATATGTTTATCAAGGCGTAGAAAGATATTTTGTTGATAGAAATCAAAATGTCTTTTTGAAATCAACATACTTTCTTGCTAGAATGAGTCATGTCTCGCATTTGATGGAAACACAATCATCAGTTAATGGTTTGAACTTCTGGATCTCTTTCCAAAGTGTTCAACTACTGTATATTTAGGAAGAACTGTTACAGTTAATGTGATCAAGTTTCCATGTCATCTACACGTGTGGATGATTAATCATTGAACTGTGAAAAGAAATGCAAACAAAAATCAACATCAAAAACATACCCGTGATTATATAGCAAACCATATGACATAACCTTGATACCTTTCTTTTTTGGTAGTTTCGGTAATTAAAGTGCTTGAATTACAATTTTATAATTCAATTCTATGCGATTTGTAACCAAAGCTGCAAGTGCAGATTATAAGTTGTTAATAGGAATGCATTTCAGTCATATTCATTGTCACTGTCATTTTGGTGTATAACTCAATCAACGGTAAGCTCCACAGTATCTAACATTTATTTGACAGCGCGATAATATGATATTATTCTCATGCATTAATCTCCATCAAACGACCCATATTACAAAATACTCAAATCACCATTTAAATGCAATCATATTTATTGTTTATAATCAGGTATTCTCGTCAAAAGCCAAACCAAAGACATCCTAAAAGTGTTAGAAGTGCTAGTTATAGTACTTGCCATAT